>PISX010008421.1:0-82125 GCA_004024625.1 Mellivora capensis
GGGTTAGCGCCGACCGGTGCCGCTCCAGGAAGTGCCCACTTTCTCCCCGGAGCTTTGCCCAGTGCTGTCCGGCACTTAGGCTCCCACTGCAGGGGTCTGGAGAGAGGAGAGGCTGGTTCAAGGTACGGGGAGGGGTCTCACACACGACCCCTGGGACAGGGGAGGAAGGCAGAGCCCAGAGCCCCTTCTTAGAGGATCCACTGTCCAGGCCAAGTGACTCCACCCCTTGGAGTGAGTTCGATCGGAGAAAGCTCCAAGGCCTCTCTCAAGCTGAGGCTCAGAATTGGAGATGGAAACCCCGCCTGACTGGTCACTGGGAGGTAGGCTCCCAGAGCTGCAAGGGCACATAGACTGGGGGTCCCCGGAGAGGTTCGGACCATCGCCCACGTGACCCGAGAGCGGGAGAGGTGGGTCTGGCGGCAGCTACCTGGCAACTTCCCTTTCTCTATCCTACTTCCTGCAAAGGGGTTCTGAGACACCCCCCCCCATATCTCTTCTAATGAGGCTCCATCATGTGTGATAGCTCTAGAAAGCTCCCATTCCTTAAACCCAGACAGGTTCCTGGCTCAGATGCTCTCGGGGCTGCCATGAGCCTGGGATGGGCTTTTGTGAACCTGCAATGTGGGCCTCACCTGGGAGTTTGTTAGAAATGCAGACTCTCAGGGCCCACCCCTGGGAGCACTGTGAAGAATCTACATTTTAATAAGATTCCCTGGTGATCTGCAAGCATATTACAGTGTAAGCAGCCCTGGTCGGAGAGATTACTTCAACTGCCCTAAACAGGGACCCCTTCACAACTCTCATGCCCAGGGACAGACCCCATGACCTCAGTCCCCTCCAGCCCCATCAGCCTTTGGTCACCCAGCATGGGGTGGCCCCCAGCTGTGTGCATGTCCCTGGGCCAGAGCTTCAGGAGAGGAGTAAAGAGTACAGTGGCCTCCTCCAGAAGGAGCCACAACTGCTTTCATTAAAGGTCTTGCTTAAGGGGCACCCGGGGGGCCTCAGTGGGTTAAGCATCTGTCTTCGGCTCAGATCATGATCTCAGGGTCCTGGGATCAAGCCCCGTGTTGGGCTCCCTGCTTAATGAGGAGTTTGCCTCTCCCCTTCCCTCTCCCCTTCCCCCCGCCCCCTCAACTTGGGCTAGCTCTCTCGCACTCTCTCTCTCCCTCGGATAAGTAAATAAAATCTTAAAAAATAAAATAAAATAAAGGCCATGCTCAAGATGGTCTCCCCTCCTGCTTGGAAAGCTCTGCTTCCTCTCAACTTTCTGAGCTGCCGTCCCTGAAGTCTGATTTTCCAGCACCTAGCAAGGAGCCAGAACCAAGCACAGAGCAGCACTTCAAGTTTTCGTTGTTGCCTGATGAACCGACGCCCCAAGTTGTTCCAAATCCTGTTCCCCTAGCCCCCTCAACCCTATCAACCACCCACATCCCTTGCCTACAGGGTTGCTCTGGGGGCCCTGGGTCATCGTCCCGTTAAGGGAGATCCTTTCCAAAAGCAAACCCGACTAGATCGCCCTGTGTACAAGGAAGGACCAGAAAGCTATCAGACTGGAGGAGACTGGGAGACACGGTGTGTCCACACAGTGGGGGTCCTGGATGGGAGCTCAGGACCACAGAGGGGCATTAGTGGGAAAGATGGGCGAACCCACATAAAGTCTATAGTTTAGACAGTGGTGCTATGTAGATGTTAATTTCTTAATTTTGATAGCCGGACTTTGCTTTTGTAAGATATCAACATTAGGCGGACCGGGCAAAGGGTATAATGGAAACTCTCTCGACTCTTCGCCACTCTGCTATAAATCCAAAATTATCTCTAAATCAAAGATGGCAAAAACATCAGGGCCTCCCAGCTGCATTTTTCGAAGAAAATCCAGGGATTTCCCATGGCTGGTGAGGCTCTGGCCACCCCTACGGGCATCCCTGCTCCATCTGGGGGTGGACCCCGCCTTCTAGTTTTCCACTGTGTCTCCCCGGCTGAGGGAAGTGCTGAGCGCACTGGAAAGGCTCTTTCCTCCTGCAGCACCTGCCTCGCCCTTTGAGGCAGGGCTGGCTGAGCTGGGCTCCCACAACTCCCAAGACCTCACCGCTGGGTCACCATCCTCCCCACCAGGCTTCTTCCTTGCCTGCCCATCTAAAGCATCCCTTTAGACCCGACCCCCGCCCCCCAACCCCAGGATCTGACTTTTATCCCGCAGTGCCCCTATGTACACACAGGGCAGGCTCTACAGATGTCCTGGGGCACCGTGTCTGTCCCCCGGCCAGCGGGGCTCTGTGTAGCCTGTCCCTCCGAGGCTGCCTTTGATCAAGCAGGGCTCAGAGTGATGGTCCCCCTCCCCCACACTGCCCTGCATGAGAAGCAAGAAAGCAGGTATTTCGTACAAAATCCCAACTGCCTTTTAGCTGCTCTCACTCCAGGGAGACAGACATTTGGCTCCCTCTTTCCTCTGTGATCTTACTTCTTCCCACGCACCCTCTCCCCAGGGCCTGAGAGGGCCAGGCAGTGGGGGTGGGGCAGTGATAAGATCTGATTCATGCTTTTGTTTGTTTTTTTAGAGATAGAGAGGGAGCACGTGCACCTGAGTGGGGAAGGCACAGAGGGAGAGAGAGAGCCTCAGGCAGGCTCCATACTCAGCGCGGAGCCCAATGCAGGACTCCATCTAATGGCCCTGAGAACATGACCTGAGCCGAAATCAAAACTCAGATGCATAACCGATTGAGCCCCCCAGGTGCCCCTCATGTTTTTAAAGATAGCTCCAACTGCTGTGGGGAATGGACCGAGAGGGCTGGGCAGAACCCAGAGGCTTAGAGGGGACTCTGGTGACAACCCCAGCAGGGGCACTGGTGGCTTGGCCAGGGAGTACTTGTACAGATGGCAAAAAGGGGACAGATTTGAGGTGTGCTCTGCAGCTGAAGCTGACCAGAACTGCGGATTGAATACAAAGGTGAAGAAATAGAGAAATTAGGAGAACACAAGATTTGGGGCCTAAGTCGTCAGAATGGTAGTGACATGGAACAGACACAGGAAAAACAGGTTTGGAGGGAAGGTCAGAGTGTGGGTGCCCCTCCTACATCAGCCTTCTCTCTCCCCCGGATTCCCATGTTCCATGTGCTCCCATCACCCATACCGGGCTCACATTATGAGATGCTCACCGGGGTCAGGGCATCTGGGGGCTTGGCCTGCCCAGCAGCCTTTTCCTTTTCTCTGCAAACAATCCCCCTGATTTCCTGTAGGCAATCTCCTCCCTCACTCTCAGGCCATGAGGTGTGCGCTGGGGCCTGACCCCATCCCTGATCACCAGGTTGGGCGCACAGGACCCACGTTGGGTCCCAGGAAAACCCTATTGGGAAGACTGTACCCTCTTTCCTGGGAGCTGATCTATAGGTATGATATGGCCTGGTCCTGCTGGGGCTCATCATGCCACAACCAGGGGAAGGTCTGGCTGAGAATGAAGCCAAAGCAGAAGAAAACACAGCAAAGACCAGATTTCTCATACTATTTGAGCACCTGGATCCAGCCATACCTGAAGTCACAGCCACCTAATTTTTTTACTTCTGTGAGTCATTTCATTTATATTCAGTTGGTTTCTGTCAGTTGCATCCTGATCCTAACCAACCAGTTGTGAGATGATGTATTTAAAGCAGGTCACATGGCACACTGCGGCTGCTCCATAATTACATGGGGACTATACTGTTGTTACTCAGGCCACCAAAGTAAGAAGTGCCAGGGGACCCAGATGGCCAGGGAGATCTGGTCAGGCCCCAGACCATCACCACACCTGGGGTCACAGTGACCAAGCTGGCCTAGCCAGGACTCACCTTCCTTTCTCTGGCCTGCAGTTGGAGCCCTTCGGGCACTGTCAGCTCTTGGCCCTTCCTGGTGCTTCCTTGAGATCATCATGGTGAGCTCGTCCCAGCTGGGGGCCTCCTCCTGCCTTCCAACAGTGTCCCAGTCCTGCGGGGGGTGGGGGGGAGAAAGCATGTTTGGAGCCCCTAGGACCTGCACTCCCAGCAGGAGATAGGTAGATCAAGGGAAAGGCTTTGATGCTGAAGAGCACCTGCTGTATACTCAGGACCCTGAGGGGCTCTTTGCTGAACTTAGCTAATCTTCCATCAACCCTTGAGGCAGGCATAAACGTCAGAGCTAAGAACTTGCCCAAAGTCACGCAGCTGGGAAACGGTTTAGGAGGGAGGGGACTTTAACCCACAGCATTTGGACTCCCTGCGGTAGAAAGGCATCCCCAGAGACATCCCCAGGGTGCACACAGAAGTGGGTTCAAAGCCTTGCTCCTCTGCTTCCCAGACACATGGCCTCAAGTAAGCTGCTTCCCTTCTCTGAGCCTCAGTTTTCTTGCCCTGGAATGGGGCCATGAAAGTCTCTACCTCAGAGTGGGTGGTGAGCCTTCTTGAACCCATGCCTGCCATCCCATCACTTTCCCTCGGAGGTCTCGCAGATAACCTGCCTCTCCTGCCCTGCGACAGCCCTTTTAGGGGCGAATACCCCAGGAAGTTCCCGAGTCTTCTCTTCTCCCAGCCAAATGGTCCCCAGCCTAGGCTCCCCAGCCTGCTCCCTCTCCTCTGTCCCCCAGAGATCTATGCCAGGGCTGGTCATGGAGCTCAGAGGTGTGTGGCCAGGACAAAGCCCAGAACCAGTCCCATCCTTGCTCTGGACAGCATGCCCAACATCCCGGCCCGCTGTATTTGACATTGGTGATTGACCTGGATCTCCCTGCCCATTGAAACTCTTTCCATCTTTTCATGGAAGAGACCCCTCCCCCTCCCAGGCAGTTGGTCCAGGAGGCCCAAGGAGCCGGCTAAGTCTCCAAGGGCCGTGGCCCAGTTCCCTGGTGTAAGAGGCTTGTCTGGAGGTTTGGGTGGGACCCCAGGGCTGGCATGGAGGGGTGACCTTGCCCTCCCCAGCTCACCACGGAGGACCAGTCGCTGGTAACATCAGGGGTGTCGTGGTCAGGGCTGGAGCTGGTGCCAGAGTCAAGGCCTTCGTCAAAGCTGCCACCCAGGCAGGAGGCCAGACCCTCCAGAGAGGGTCCTGCTTCCAATTCCTGGCTCTGGCTCCCGGAGGCGGCGGTGGGGACCTCTGCTGAGGACCCTGCTGACGGACCCCTGGGAGAAGAGACAGACCTATGACTTCTTCCCCAAAAAGTCATGGGAATTAGGGAGCAATACCCCCAGCCAGGTACACACACACCTCACACTAGACCAAAGGAGGGAGCAAACACTCAGGCCTCGCTGTGCAGGGCTCTTCATACGGACGGCCTCATTCAGTTGTAACAGTGTCCCTTTGAAATATGTGTCATGGCGCCCATTTTACAGATGAAGACACCGAGGCTCAGAGAGCTCAAGGGACTGGCCAAAGTCACAGAGCTAGGAAGGGGGAGAGCTGCATGGTGAACCATGCCTGTGATCTCAGAGCCAATCCTCTGTCACTGGAGCAGGAGTGGGACCCCGCACCCCAAGCTCAGTAAAAGTGAGATGACAGGTGTACTGGGCTGAAGGGGGCTTCAGGAGATAGCAGAGCTACAGGAGTAATGAGAGGGTCACCAGTCTGGATGCCAAGGGAGGGAGTGGCAAGAGAAGGCAGGCCCAGGTAGGCTTACAGATAGATGGCAGTGTCCCCAAAGAGTGACCCACGGGTCAACCTACAAGATGGAAAGGGATGACGGCCCTCAAAAGAGGTCTGTGGTCAGATGAGTTTGGGACGTACGGTACACTTCTACCTCCCTACCCCAAAGCACAAGGCCTCCTAGCAAACTAAAGGTTCTGACAAGTCTTGCAAGAAAGATATTCAAATTCGTTTATCCTGGACTTTCTGAAACATACTCCATAGCAGAGCTGGTTTCAATTTTTTTTTTTTAAGTAATACTTGTCTGTGAGGCATACATGTTCCCAAAGCAAAGCTGATCTGATTCAATTCCTCTTATTTGTTAAACAGGGAAACCGAGGCATTAAGGAGGGAATGACTTATTCCCTTAGGCCATCAAGGATGGAGCTGAGGCTGGAACCCAGATTCCTGGGTCTTTGGCCACGCTCTCCCAAGGCACCGTGATCTCAGAGAGGGACTTCAGCTCAGGCCTGGAGTGGAGGGAATTCCAGAGCCCAGAGCACCTCAAGGTCAGGCGCTCACCTGTTTGATCTTTTAAAGCTGTACCAAAGGAACCAGGAAACGTGAGCGGTCTGGGGGCCTTGCCCCCTGAAGGGTGGGTGCTGGGCTGCTCCATTCCCCAGAGCAAACTCAGCTAGGGCCTGAGGACCATGCCCACTGCCGGCCTATGCCCAGGCTGCATGACCCGCCCATGTGACCCATGCCTGCAGCTGCCACCATCACAAAAGGGTGAAGGGTGGGCGTGGGTGAGGGCACCCTCCCCTAGGGAGCCCCTCCCCAAGCCCTGCGGCTCTACCTACCTCTGCGGCCCTGGCCCAAGGCCCGGGCCCACCACGGACAGGCAGCCGGAGGTTGAGGAATGGGGAGGGTCTTCAGAGGCAGGTGGGCGGCGAGGCAGGTCACAGTAAGGCAGCTCAGCACTGGGAGGGCTCCCCGGCTCCTGGGGCAGAGTTGGAGAGAGGAGGCAGCTCCTGGCCCACGTGGGGGTTCCCTTCCCCCTGCACAGCCCCTCCCCCCAGCAGGCCACGGAGAAGAGTGTCCAGGCATCTCCTCCTGGGATCTCAGGCTTCTCAAGGAGAGCTGTCCATCAGGCCGGCAATTCCTCTGGGGACCCAAGCCGGGGGCTAGCAGAGGCATAGAGTGTGTGCAAGCACACGTGTGTGTATAGGTAGGTGTGCATAGAAAGGCCTGTGGGTGTGCAAACGTGCACACGTGCATGTGTCTGCAAGGCGGTGGGGGAGCACGCTAATGCACGTGAGCTTATTTCTACATGTGTGTCAGTGCATGTGCGTGTGTGCCAGAGGGTGTGAAGAGAACAAAGGGGCCCAAACGGGTCTTCTGCATCTGGAAGACAAGGTCAAGGGCAGAGCATGAGGAGGGGGGCGAAGCCCACCTGGAG
The DNA here is from genome assembly GCA_004024625.1 of Mellivora capensis. Lineage (NCBI taxonomy): Eukaryota > Metazoa > Chordata > Mammalia > Carnivora > Mustelidae > Mellivora > Mellivora capensis. The sequence continues at coordinate 7,019 of PISX010008421.1, forward strand.
AGCTCAGGAAAGGATCTGAGGGAGAAAGAAGTCTGAGGGGACAGGAAAATAAGACCTCAGAAGGGGAGGTTGGCCCTGCTCCAGGGGATGCGGGGGACACAGGGGGCTCAGGGCAGGAGGGTCCAAGACCTGGGGGTGGAGGTGGGGCCCTGAGTCGGTGGCCCTTCTCTCCCCTGCCCGCCCTCGGCCAGGCCACACCTGCAGAGGCACCTGCTGGGCTCACCGGGGAAGGGGGAGGGGGAGACCGGCGGTAGCTCACCTGCGGGAGGGCCCCCCCATTCCTCCCCACGTCGCCGGGGTGGCGGGCCCTCCCAGGTGGTGGGAGCCGGTGGCCGAGGCACCCTGCACCCCGCCTCCTCTCATGTTACCTGGGCGGCAGGCTCCGGCAGTGGCGGCTGGTGGCTGTCAGCGCCCTCTTCCCCGGGGGGCTCCGGCTCAGGCCCCCACACTGCTGCCCTCCCAGGCCCCAACTCTGGGCTGTGGCGGCAGCGGACGAGGCAGTGGAAACCTTAGAGGGGGCCGGCTGCGAGCAGGGGCCCCTCATTACTCTTTCATAAGCCAGGGCCTAGCCAAGAACAATGCGGGACATGAAACCGCAGGAACATGATCCCCGCCGCTCACCTGAGAGCCTGGCGTGGGGTGGGAGGGGAGCCTGGGCGCGGGCTCCCCAGGGACCCCGGAGCTCAGCGCTCAGGGCTGAGGCCACAGCCCGGCCGCAGGGCAGGGTGGGCACTCGCGCCCCGAGTTCTGAGAAAGCCCCTGTGAGCGGACCCCTGGACGGTGCCAAGGAGTGGGCCCAGGGCGTCTGCAGGGCCATCCAAGCCAGAGGAGGCCTATGCGGGTTCAGTTTCGCCCCCTGCCCTGGAGCCAGATTCTGATCACAACTTGACAGTGGGAGGTGTCAGATCCACAGCCCAGCCTGGCGCCTTGGCCGCCCTGGGGACCTTGCCACATGAGCGAGGAAAAAGCTGGTTGGGTACCACCAAGGGGTCCGGCCCAGCTGGGCCCAAGCAGGACCCCCAGCCTGTCACGGCACCTCCTTCCTGCTTCCACGCACAGCCCCCATTGCTGCCCACTGCCCACCTGAGCGGGCCCCATTGCCAGTCCCTGGCTCTGATTTCCTGTCTGGCGGGTCAGCACGGGCTCTGGCCTCAGACAGACATCGGGCCCAATCCTGGCGCCTCCACTTCCCAGCTGGGTGACCTCAGCCCGTGGTTTCCCTCTCTGAGCCTGGTTTTCTCATTTCCAAAACTGGAATGATAAGAACAGCCACCTCCTAGGGATGTCAGGAGGATTAAATGGGTCAGTATTTGTAAAGGACGGAGAACAGTGCCTGGTCTGCACATCTCCAATATAATAAATAATGTGAAGACGTTAAATAGAATTTTATTAGTGTTAAATCAATAGAATGTTAAATACATTTAAGAATAAATACATTGAAAGGGCTCCTGGGTGGTTCGATCCGTTGAGCATATCCACCTCTTGGTTTCGGCTCAAGTCATGATCTCAGGGTCCTGGGATCGAACCCCCGGAAGAACCCCATGACAAGCCTCTTGTTGGGCTACCTGCTCAGTGGGGAGTCTGCTTGGGATTCTCTCTCTCCCTCTCTCTCTGCCCCTCCCCCAGCTCATGTTCTCGCTCTCTCTTTCTCTCTCTCAAATTAATAAATAAATATTAAAAAAAAAAAGAATAAATACATTGAAAAGGGATGTGTGGTGCCTGGCAGACAGCAGGACCCTCCCACCTAGCCCATCCTCCCTCTACAGATCCTGTCTGTGGTCTGGTCCAGGCCTCCTGATTTCCAGGGATCACCACTCACCACCCTGGCCTGGGGGAGGCTCAGCTGAGAGCAGAGAAGGGAGGCATCCAGCACCCAGACTCCTAGGGGAGCTAGAGAAAGCCTCAGGGAGAGGGCTGCCCTGGGACCTGGGCCCACGTCTGCATATTCCTGGGTAGCATAATGCCTGGCACATTTTAGGCACCTGGTCCTTATGTGCGAACACACGAGCTGGCCTAAAGTCTCAGCCCGGACTGACACTAGAACTCAGACCTGTCTGAATCCAAGTTTCTCCCAGTTCCACACTTGGCGTCTCCCCACCTGCTGCAGAAGGGCACGGGCGTCAGAGACGGACTGGTGGGGCATGTTTCTCTGAACTTGGCACCGAGGGGAGAGAGCTATTCTTGGAGGGATCAGGACATGTAGAAAATTCTCTCCCAGGTTTATTTTTTTGGGTCGGGAAGGAGGAAAAGAGGAAACTAACATGCATTGAATTAGCCACACGTCCTTGGACTAAACGGTGCCACAGTGAGAAGGCTCTGTTGCCCCACTTCCCCTGTCAGGAGAGAGAAGCCAGAAACAGTAAGAACCAGGTCACACGGCTGGTAAATGGCAAACCTAGGACTGAGACTCTGGCTTGCCTGGCTCTGAAACTAACAGGAACTTCCTTATGAAGGTCACCTCGTGGAGCCTAACGCCCTGCGTGGAGCTGCCTGCCAGGCTCAGGAGGAGCCTCAGGACCTGCTGGGAATGAGGGAGCCATGGGCGGGAGGGGGGTCAAGCCTGAATGGGTCCATGGAGACTCACACTCCCATGCTTCTCGTTGCTTCTGTACCAGGAATTCTGGGTTTACACACAGCGGGGCTTGGCATAAGACCATGAGGATGGCAAAGTGAGAAAACACCTCCCCTTTCACTCTTTCAATACCTCTAAGGACAAAGTCTCCCGTAGATGCTGGGGTACCTTTAATGCCTCCCTAACACCTACCAATCTCTCTTTTTATTTTTTTTTAAGATTTTATTTATTTACTTGAGAGAGAGACAGTGAGAGAGAGCATGAGAGAGAAGAAGGTCAGAGGGAGAAGCAGACTACTCGTGGAACCTCGAGCCCCTTGAGGGACTTGATACCAGGACTCCGGGACCAGGACCCGAGCTCCGGGACCAGGACCCGAGCTGAAGGCAGTTGCTTAACCAGCTGAGCCACCCAGGTGCCCCCAATCTCTCTTTTTAAAGAGAGACAGTGGAGCGCCTGGGTGGCTCAGTGGGTTAAAGCTTCTGCCTTCGGCTCAGGTCATGATCCCAGGGTCCTAGGAACGAGCCCCAAATCGGGCTCTCTGCTCAGCAGGGGGCCTGTTTCCTCCTCTCTCTCTCTCTCTGCCTGCCTCTTTGCCTACTTGTGATCTCTGTCTGTCAAATAAATAAATAAAATCCTTAAAAAAAATAGAGACAGCAAGACTCAGGCTTAAAGCCTTCAGCTGACGACACTCTCTAGTTAGAATTTAATGACATTTCTGATTTTCTTCCTTTTCTTTCTTCCCTTTTCACCTTCTATATAAGGATATGCTTCTAGTCTCCTATTTGTGGTGATGACATAAAGTTTTGTTTTAGTATAATTTTTTTAAAAACGGGTGTTTATTGGGGCGCCTGGGTGGCTCAGTGGGTTAAAGCCTCTGCCTTCAGCTCAGGTTATGATCCCAGGGTCCTGGGATCAAGCCCAGCATCGGGCTCCCTGCTCACTGGGGAGCCTGCTTCCCTTCCTCTCTCTCTGCCTGCCTCTCTGCCTACTTGTGGTCTCTGTCAAATAAATAGATAAAATCTTAAAAAAAAAAAAAAGGAGAGGTGCTTATTTTAAGAATAATGAATAAGGGGCGCCTGGGTGACTCAGTTGGTTAAACGATGGCCTTCAGCTCAGTCATGATCCTGGAGTCCTGAGATCGAGTCCCACATCGGGCTCCCTGCTCAGCAGTGAGTTTGCTTCTCCCTCTGACCTTTCCCCTCTCATGCTCTCAGCCTCTCTCTCATTCTCTCTCTCTCAAATAAATAAATAAAAATAAAATCTAAAAAAAAAAGAATAGTAAAATAAGTACTAGATGACATGAGGCCATGGCAAAAAATCGCAAAAGCAGGAGAATGACTTGCACTTGGGAAACACAACGTGGTCTCACCAGCTCATGGTACAGAGGGCAGAATCTCTCGGTTCGGTGTCTGTGTTCGGCGACAAGTTAGTGGCCCACCAGGCGCAGCCTGTCATGGACATGCCCATCCCAGGCCACCACAACCACTCAGGAAAGCTGGCCTACCTCCTGCCTTGGTCTGTGGGCCTCCTCGGGGTGGAAGCAGCTTTGACAGCAGCTCTGGGCAAGCACATTGGCCTCAGAGTGTTCACGCGGGGCATTCCCAGTGTCTTCCTGCATATTGGTTAAGTCAGGCTTAAGTAGCTCCTGCGATCCTATGGGGGGACCTGGGAAGAATGGGGTGGAGGGGAGAGGGCAAGGCCCAGGTAATTGGCTGGCAGCGGCCCCAGAACCCAGCCTTAGCTGTCCCCAGACAGATAAGGACTAAGGAAATAAGGTTATCCATCCATTCATGTAGCTGTTCATTCATTCACCCAGTAAACACTCATTAAGCACCTACTATGCGCCAGGCACTCTGCCAAGCACTTGCCCCGAGATTTCTAGTCATCACTGCAGTGCTGTTCAGAGTGTGTTCCAAGGACACTGCATTAGACTCAGCTGAGCTGCTCATAAAATGCTCGTTCCTAGAGCTCCTGGCGGGCTCAGTTGGTGGAGCATGCAACTCTTGATCTGGGGGTTGTGAGTCTGAGTCCCACGTTGGGCAAAGAGATTACTTAAAAAAAATAAAAATAAAAACATATTCCCAGTTCCCTCCCCAGAGCCACCGAGTGAGAATCTCTTGGAGGTGAGGCCTGGGGTTGTGCATTTACAACAAGTTTCCCAGGCGCTGTAATGCACCCCAAAGTTTGAGGACCCTGGCCTCACAGTTACCCCACAGTGTAGATGAAGTCAATGCCAATTTCAGACGAAGCAACGAAGGCTCACCGAGGGTCCACACCTTGCTCTAGGACCCAGGGTCTGATCTGGATTCCAGCCCAGGTCTGTGTCCCTCCCCACCCTCTCGGAGGTGGAAATGAGGGGCGCTGGATCACACTGCCAGTTCACATAGGTTCCTTGGGCAACGCTGGGAGTGAAGCAAAAGGCCAGCAGGTATTTTCAGAGTTGAGGACAAAGTCATGGTCAAAAGTGAACAACCTCAGGTCACACAGCAAGGAGGCAGCACGGTTTAGCCAAAAAGAAGCCCGGGTGCTCTGACTTGAGCACGGGGCCCTCCCATCTGGGTGAGGCCACTGAGGGCTCCGGGGGCATGTCCTGGGATGGGGGCGAAGGGGTAGATCCCAATAAAAGAGTGACTTGAAGATGCCTTCCTTGCTCACAGAGAGCCCCAGGAGGCCAGTGGCACAGAAGACAAACCCCTATTCCTAAACCCCAAGCACCCTGAGGTGCCCCAAGGTCATCTGCCCACACACCAGTCCTCACCTGGTGAGTTTCCTCCAAAGCATACCAGGACATAAGGCCTTGGTGGCCAATCTCAGCTGAGACCTGCGGAATTTTACATCCTCCCCTGGGGCAGCCAGAGCGAAGGTTCCTGGCTCCTCCACCATCAGACCTGGGGAGGTGGCAGGAGCCAGTGTGTGTGTGTGTGTGTGAGAGAGAGAGGGGTACCCACTGGCCCCTGGATCCTCCCTGGGCCATCATCTCCCCACGCTGACCCTGCCCCAGCGGTGGAGGGGGCCCGCAAGGGTCCCGCCCAGCTTGGGCGGTTCTTTCCTGCTCTGACCACATAAAGGACCATTGCCTGAGACAGAGAGGGCGGCTCATTTCCCTGGGGGCTGTTGGGGGCTCTATTTCACGTGCCCCTCACTGCTCCCGCTTCCTCCTCCTCCTTATCCCCAACCAATTGGCAGAATCCTCTAAAATGCACATTAGGTGTGGCTGTAACAATGAAAAACCTTCGGTGGACACTCATGCCCCACCCGGAGAATGGACTCCTGGACCTCTCCAGCGGGTCACCCAGTCCCTCTCCGTATGCCTCGCCCCTCTACCTTACCCCAGGAGCGTCTTCTCCCCGCCCCCGTCCCCCCTTTCCGCGGCGCAGTACTACTGACCTCGGCTCCGGTTTCCACGCACAGGGGGTGCCGGGGTTGGGTGCTGGGGTCACAGCTTCTATTTTAACAATGAATCAGAACGTAGCCCGGGAGGTGGACGAAGACCACTCCCCTGCCGCTCTTGCATAGGCTCGATCTAGGCGCCTCATTTACATAAAGGCTGCGGGATTGGGCAACCCGAGGGCAAGGGGCGGGGCGGAGGCGGGCGGCGCCCAGATGCCTCTGAGCGCGGGACCCGCCGCACGTCTAGCCTGAGCCGCTGCTGGGTCAGGGCTCCCAGGGGACCCTTAAGAGGGCTGGCACTGATGGGCCTGGCTCCCTCTGATCTCTTTCCCGCCGGTGCATTCTAGATACAGTTCCCTGGACTGGCCTTACTCCAGATGTTGGGCTAGAGACTTAAATTCTCTGTGCCTCAGTTTTCCTATCTATAAAATGGGAAGAGTAGTAGTACCTGCCGGGATGAAACGAAATGCCCAGGGGTTTTCAGCCTCCATTCGCTCGCTTCCACTGATGCAGAACTCACTCACAAAATGCGCAACTTTCCTTTTTTTTTTTTTTTTAATCTGCCCCCTTTTTAAGATAACATTTATTCTGTACTATGTACTGGCCCCTGTTCCAAAGTCTTCACATTCATTAGGATACAGTAACCCAAAGAGTTAAGTACCAAGATCTTCATTTCACAGCAACTAAGGACAATTAACTTGCCAGGGTCACACAGCTAGTACGAGGCAGAGCCAAGACTAAAACCCTGGTGTGTCTAACTCCACTAGCCCCACAGAACATCTTCATTCACTAATTCACTCAGACTTTCACACGTATGTCTGCTGAGCACTGGGGAGATGGCAACATGGATAAAATGTGCCTCCTGAGATGAGAACTCTACTGACCAGTGGAAGAGATAGCCCCTGAACAGGTCATCCTGGCCCAGGATGGAATGGGCAGAGACCCAGTTTAGTAGTAAGGATAATGAGCTTTCAGCTTGGTACCAGTTACCGTGAGCAAAACAAGAAGTAGTGAGACAGAGGTTTGGCATCTGGATCTAGCACTTCTTGGCTGTGTGATCTTAAGAAAGTTACTTGACCTCTCTGAGCCTGGGGTGGGTTAGACATTTGGTTTGAGTTTGAGGGTCAGGACATGGCTGGGGCACTTTAGCCACATCCCCCCACCCTCTCGCCCCCACCAATCAGTCAAACCTGGAGCTAGCCCAGGGTGGTCCTCCTGACGTTTCAATTCATTAAATATTTACGGAGCCCCTACTTAATTGTGTACTGAGGATACTTAGTGAACAAAAGATTGAATCTCGTGATTCCTTGGTGCTTACATTCTAGCGGAGACAGACCCCAAAAAAGATAAAGATTTATTTATTTACTAGAGAGAGGGAGGAAGAGGAGGGGCTGAGGGAGAGAGAGAATCCTAAGCAGACTCCCCGCTGAGCAGGGAGCCCAGTACAATGTGGGGCTCTTCTCGGGCCTCCATCCCACGACCCTGAGATCAGGGCCCGAGCCGAGATCAAGAGTCAGGAACTCAACCCACTGAGCCGCCCAGGCGCCCTGATGCCAAACAAGATAAATAAGCAAGATATGGAATATGAAGGCTGCTAAGGAGAACAATGAAGCCAGGAAGGGGGGATGGAAGTGGCTGGTGTGGGGAGGATATTACACTTGAAATAAGGTGGGCAGGGAAGGCCTCGCTGAGATGGTGACATCCGAGCAAAGCCCTGGGAGAGAGGGAGTGAGGCTGCCGGCCCCAGGGGGATAAACAGTCTGGCGGAGGGAGAGAGACTGGTGAGGCTGGGGAGGGGGAGTGGGGAAGGGAAAAGTCAAGGGGCAAGACAGGGGTTGTCCCGAGGGCTGTCCCTAGCTCTGGAGCTGCCTGGCTGGGCCCTGAGGGCAGGAGGGGACAGCAGGCAGGTGGGCAGTAGCCAGCAGACTGGAGGAGAGATGACTGGAAGGAGGCAGGATGAGGGGTCCAGGGAGCTCCGGGGACTGTTGGAAGAGGTCGCCCTCTTGGGGGTGGGAGAACAGTGGTTCTAAGAGTGATTGAGGATAACAGTCCCTCCTTCTCCTGAGGGGGCAAAGCCGGCCTCTCTGCGTGCACAGTCGGGTTTCTCCCATCACCTCCCTGCGATGAGAAGGACGCCGTCACCATCCGCGTCGTATAGCACTGAAACTCAGGCCGAAGCAAGTTGCCCAAAGCCACTCAGTTACTTGTTGACAGAGCCTGGTCTAAAAAACACACTCCCGGAGTCCTGTGGGGTGGCTCAGATGACTCAGGGTTAAGGACGCAAGGCAGCCAGCGCAGCGCGCGTCACCCCTGTCACCATTTATTCTGGTGACACCATCCCACTTCCGCTCCCTGCAGGATGGTCGTGGCTGAACCATCACGGACGCTGCTAGCCCCACTCCACCCATCTGACCTCAGTTTCCTCCCAGCCCACCCTGTCCACAGGCCTGTCGGAGGATCCCATGCTGTGTGCGGGCCAGGTAGACATGTCGGAGGAGAAGCAGGAAGGCCCGAGTGTCTCACAGGGTCACCAGGGCTGACTCCAGTCCACGGTGACCCTGGGAAGCGGTGATCGGGTGCAGCCAGGCCTGCTTTTACTGAAGAAGCCAGAAACCCAAACTTCCGCATGAAATCGCAACATCTGAAAATATGGCAAAGTCAACCTATTTTGGTTTTGGTTTTCGCCTCAGAAAATTGGGTAAACGTTCAGAATCGTTCCCTTCCACAGAATTCTTCTTCTTCTTCTTTTTTTTTTTTTTTAAGATTTTATTTATATATTTGAGGAGAGATGGAGAGAGAGAGAACATGAGTAAGGGAAGGGGCAGAGGGAGAGGGAGAAGCAGGCTCTCCACTGAGCAGGCAGCCTGACGTGGGGCTCGATCCCAGGACCCTGAGATCATGACCTGAGCCGAAGGCAGATGCTCAATGGACTGAGCCACCCAGGTGCCTCTAGTCAAGCTGTTTTTAAATACTCTGTGAGTCAAACCAAACTAATGTTCAGGCCTTCTATCCTATGCAGTGTCTCTGAAATGGTAAATCACAGATTTTTCATTCCCTTAGTGATAACTTAAATGCCACTCCCTCCAGGAAGCCCTCCCTGGCTTCCCCAGCCTTAAGTAAGGTCTCACTGCACTGAACAGAGATCCTGTGCAGGACCCACATGGTTCCTGGGGTGTCTTTCCCATTCTGGACCTTGTGAGGGCGCCCCTTGAAGGTAAGAAGACTCAGCTTGTTCCACCAGTCAGACAGTATTTAATGTCTGTATCTAGGGAGTGACCTGCTTCCTGAAGGGACCACCTACATGTACCTCAACTGCAAAATGGGCTTAACGGAATTGCCTAGCCTGTGGGGTTACTGTGAGAATTCAGTGAGTTAAACCCTGTAAAGAGTGGCTGGTATATTGGGATGCCTGGGTGGCTCAGTCGGTGAAGCTGCTGCCTTCGACTCAGGTCATGATCCCAGGGTCCTGGGATCGAGCCCTACATTGGACTCCTTGCTCGGCGGGGAGCCTGCTTCTTTCTCTGCCTCTGCCTGCCACTCTGCTCTTTGTGTGTGTTCTCTCTCTCTCTCTCCTCCTCCTCCAACAAATAAATAAAATCTTAAAAAAAAAAAAAAAAAGAGTGGTTAGTATACAGTAAGTGCTCAATAAATGCTACCATTATCCTCTCTCCTCCACTGAGTCCCTACAGCTACAGCTCATGAAATGTAAGTCGCCGGAGGGCAAGGACCACCCTTTCTTGCTCATCAATGTACCCCAGTGACTGGGACTTCAGAGGTGCTCAATAAATGCTTGGCAAGAGTGTGAATGGCTGCCTCCATGAAAGGAGGGCCTCCCAGCCTCTCCCGGAATACCTACAACAAGGTCTTGGAGCCTCCACACTGCCACCAGGGAGATCTCTCTAAATCAATCACTGACCCTGACTTGCCCCTGGCGACTCCCCAGCCCCACCTCAGGGGCTCCCACTGCCCACAGGATAAGGGTCTAGGTCCTCAGCTCAAGTTTGAGGCCTTTCAGGGTCTGGGGCCCATGGGCCTCTGCAGCTGCTTCCCCTCTGGCCGCTGCCCACCTTTGCTCACCAGGGCCCTCTACCTGCCCATCCCCTCCCTCAGCTCCCTGGCCAACCCAGATCATCTTTTAAGATTCAGATCAAGGATCACCTCCTCTCAGAAGCCTTCTTGGATGCCTTCCTCTCTGCCTCTACACTGTAAGGATGCCTGCTCTCTGACACTTTGTTGAACCCCTCCAGAGGACCTCCAGAGGGACGTCCATGTGTCTGTCCCTCTGTGGGATGCAAGGACCATGTCTTATTAGCTGTGACAGATAACTTCTGACATTATGTAAGTGGGGACTCAGTTTTCTCACCTGTCAAATGGAGTTAATTTCCACTTTGTGATGCTTCTGAGTTAATAATGTGACCGGCAGGGACGCCTGGGTGGCTCAGTGGATTAAGCTGCTGCCTTGGGCTCATGCACACTCCTCATGTGCCGGTCACATTATTTTTTTTTTTTTAAGATTTTATTTACTTGTCAGCGAGAGAGAGAGAGAGAGAGAGAGCGAGCACAGGCAGACAGAGCGGCAGGCAGAGGCAGAGGGAGAAGCAGGCTCCCCGCCGAGCAAGGAGCCCAATGTGGGGCTCGATCCCAGGACGCTGGGATCATGACCTGAGCCGAGGCAGCCGCTTAACCAACTGAGCCACCCAGGCGTCCCCACATTATTTTTTTTTAAGATTTTATTTATTTGACAGAAAAAGAGCTAACAAGTAGGCAGAAGTCAGCCAGGGAGAGAGGAGGAAGCAGGCTCCCTGCTGAGCAGAGAGCCCCGAGATCTTGACCTGAGCCCAAGGCAGCAGCTTAATCCACTGAGCCACCCAGGCTCGACATTATTAACAACATTATTGGTTGTTATTTGGCAATCGTGCTAACTAGGGTGCAAGAGAGAGGGCAAAGTTCGCCCAGGAGAGATGGATGTGGTGACGGGAAGGGGAAAAACAAAAAGAAAAAACAGATTCAGAAGCTTGCAGACAGGCAAACATGGCAGTTCAGCCAAGAAAATTCTTCCAAGGGTTATTGGGAGCACCTGTGGGGCTGGGGATTGGGTCCCATGTCACTCAGCCAGGACTGGCTCAGGACCTATGGGGAGATAGGCCCTGTGCCAGGGGCAGACACAGCGATCACTGACCCAACTTCTCGCTCAGAAGGCTCATGGTCTGCTGGTGGGGACAGACATTAACGGGGTTACGATGTGTTCAGTGTTTACAAGAAGGAAACACAGTGTCACTGGAGCCCATGTGGGGAGGGCGTGGGGAGAATGGATTCCCAGGGCTGGAGGAGGGGTCAGGGAAGGCTTCCCTGAGGTGGCGGCTCACAGGCAGCCTGTGAACATCTAAAGGGCATTTCTGACACCTGCAGGACTTTTGTCATGCTGACGCTGCTCACAACAGAACAGGCAGTGAGGTCTCCAGCTCAGGACCAACTGGGAACCCCAGGCCAGAACCACTGAGGTCGACAGTTCAAACCTGGGGGCTCCCAGCCTCTGAGGTCCGGGGGACTTCGGAGAGGAGGAAAGCCTCGGCTTCCCTGGCATGGAACCCTCTTCTCTATAGCTCCGGGCCCAGGCGGGCAGGGCCAGCAGGCTGCCCCCTCAACCCCCTGCGGAGGGCTCAGCCACCCGAAAATACATCCTACTGGCAGGGTCTTTCCTCTACTGAGCTGAGAGGCCCTGCTCCTTCTGGTAGCATCGGGGAAGTTCACCACAGTAACCAAGGAACAGAAAAGCAAGTGTCTGCGGTGGCTTTGGTTCGGTACAGCTGGGTCATGACAGTCCTTTCCTTGTTTATCTGGCTTCTGTGGGAGACTCTGCTGCTTGTACCCAAGATTTTTATTTGAGAGACAGAGATAGAGTGCCAGTGAGAGAGAGAGCATGGGCAGCAGGGAAGGGCAGAGGGAGAGGAAGCAGATTCCCCAGGGCTCCATCCCAGGACTCAGGGGATCATGACCAGAGCCACCCAGGCGCCTCACACAACCCTCTATTCTTATTTGGGAACATAGGTCCCCAGAACGAACCACAGGACCCAGCCTTCCCCATAGCCAGGAGCTCCCTCTTCCTCCTACCCCTTGTCTTTGCCTTCTGCCCAACCAATGGCACAAGACAAGCATCAAATGTTCTTAAAAGGAGGGAGGGACATGTTCTTCAACCCTTCCTCCTTCCTGCTAGCTGAAAGGCAAGTGGGACGGCTGGAGCTCAAGCAGCCATCTTGGACCATGAGGTAGAAGCCATGGGTTGAAAATGGCACAAAACAAAGAGCTAAAAGCCTGCCATCCCAGCCCCCCAAACCCCCGTGCCCCCGGTTCCAGGCTAGTTATCCCCCTGTTAACCTCTTACATAAGCCAGTTGTTTTTAAAATTTGTTTTCTGTTGTATACAGCTAAACCAATCCTTCTTTACACTGCTCTAGAAGCCCAAAGGCCAGGAGGCCCACCAGATGGGAGAGCAGCAAGGAAAGAATCCTGGTGTGGAGCACAGAGAGAGGGGCTCCGGAGAGAAAAGGCAAGTCCTCCAGAGGGTTCTGATTCCGCCACTTCCGATCCCAAGATGGACAAAATCGCTGACTCAGTCTCCCTGGTCTGCTGTGAGAACTGACAGTGCACACAGAAGAGAGCGAATGAGAATTTAATACCTGTAAACATCACAATGTGTAGATCTAAACAGTAAATGACCCCATGGCACTGGGGATGGGAGAAGAGACGTGGGTCAGCCGTCGCAGGGGCCAGCAGAGGTCGGGAGCACACGCCGCAGGTGCTCCTGCGGAATGCCAGGGGCTGCGGGAGGTGGCTCGTGCTCAGGGCTCCTGTCAGCCTCAGGGCAACCCCAGGATGGGGTTGTCTTGACTTCTTACATGTGGGGATATGCCCAGAGAGGTCAGTACAGCAAAGTGCCCACACAGAGGCCAAGTGGCAGGGTGAGGATTCAAACCCACGCCCGCCCCTGTGCACTAATCCCTTGGGCCCAGGATGTGTTCTGCTCCCTGGGGGGTGGGCAAGGGCAAGGCTCACACTCCCCACCCCGGGTTGAGCACTAGAAGCACCGGGAGAGCTTGCTAGCAGGTCCCACCCTCTGCCCAGGATGGATGCAGCCCAGCAGAGCCAGTCACCCCACCCCAAGAACAGGGAGGCTCTCAGGAAGAGCCAGTGGAAGGAGCCAAAGGGCCAGGTCACAGCGCCTCCCACCCATAAGCCCCGAGCTTTGCGTTCCCATGTCCAGGTGTGGCCTTCACGCAGGCACCAGACGGCGGGTCTGGATGGTGACACGGGAGAGTGCCAGTCCTCCCGAGACACAGCCTACAGAGCCCCTGTTCCTGAGCCTCCCCAACGGCAGCCCTCCCTGGGCTGAGCAGAAAGACCTTCTTGGGACTTCAGCTCCCCTCCTGCCAGCACCCCCACCCCCACCCCGGGGCCAAGTGGGACTTGTTGCTTCACCTGTCACCTTCCGGGTCTCTCTCTGGTCCCCAGCTGGGTGGGGAATGCTCCTGGAACTCACCCGCTCCCACCACTTCAGTTCCGGCTGAGACCAGTAAGGCCAGGAAGGGACAGACCCAGAGTCGCAGCCAGTGAAGGGCGGAGTCTGGCACCGGTCCCCCGGCCCAGCCCAGCAGCGGCTTCTCGCAGCGGCGGGGTGACTGGATTCTACCACTTTCTCACACCCACACGGACACTGCTGGACCGTGAGGGCGGACCCCCTTGCCTGGCCGTTTCATCTACCTCAGAAGCCAGCCCCTGGCATGTGGCGTCAGGGTCAGGGACAAACAGACCACGAGCGTGCTCAGTTTCACAAATCTGATGAGGGCTCCGTGGGGACACAGGTGGGAAGATGCCCCGGATTCGGCTCTGAAGGCTCCTCCCGCCGGGAGCCACCTCTCAGCTGCCTGCCCCCTCCAGAGTCCCAACTCCAGGCCACAGGTGCTGGCCTCCCAGGCCTGGGCCGCAGAGTCACCCCCTCGGGGCTGGGTTCCTGGGACAGCCAAGCTTTCAGCCTGGGCTGGGCACGGCCTGGTTCTCGGGGCTCACTCTGCGCTGTGCCGGGCCATGCCCGTCAGCCGGCGGCGCTGGGTCTTGCTCGTACGGGTGGCACTTGGGGGCTTCTTGGTGGAGTCCGGGGCCCGTCGGGGACGTTTCCTCTTGGTCTTTTTGCGGCTGTGTGCGTGCAGTGACGCCGTGAGAGCGGAGATCCTGTAGGAGGGCGCAAGGCTGGTGAGGCTGGGGTGTGCGTGGAAGGTTGGGCTGGGGTAGGACGGACTGCCTGACTCACGACTCACGGAGGAAGTCAGTACAGGCCTTGAATGCCGGGAGTACCAAATCCATGCCAAAGGCAGCCGCTCTGATCCCAGAGGACCTGCCAGTTCCTCGGCTCATAAAAAGGGCCCTTACCACAGGCACTAAGGGCACCCAGGGATGGCCACTGTTGGGGAGTACGGATGGGGAACAGGGAGGAGGGACACTCGACAGGCAGAGCAGAGTCGCTGCCCCATGCCACCCGCCACAGGCCAGCCAGAGGTGGCTCCACCGGCCCCATCACCACTGTCAGTCACGAGGGAGCGGTAGCCGAGGGGAGGACAGGCCAGGGCTCACCGCTGGGACAGGAGGGGATCTCTGGATTTCCGGGGTAAGGCTCTGGTCGGCTTTTCCGTGGAGGACACCTCTTCCTCAGGGCTGTGGCCAGTCCCTTGCTAAAGAGGCAGAGAACAAGGACCATCACACAGAGCGGTAGATCGCGGGGCCTGATACCAGCTGTCCTAGCTCTTCCGGGGAGGGGCACGGCCTGCTGCCCGGAGGCCCGTCTCGGGACTCGAAGGAGGCCAAGGTGGACAAGCCACGCACAGCCCTGCAGCAGAGATGACGCAGGAAGAGCCGAGTTTCCCAGCCTCGTGCTCCTCTTCCTCCAGCTGTGAGCGTCTGCACGTCCGCTGCAGGCGGAGGCCGGGAGGACTCAGAAGAACGAGCGTGAGATGGAGGAGGAGCGGGAGCGCGGTGGGGACGCCAGAAGCGCTGGCTCCGGGCTCCCCTGGGACAGGAGACGTGCTTTGCCGTGGACTAGGCATAGACAGGGACTGAAACACCCACCCCACCCAGAAAGACCCTGCTCCGACGGAAACGACTGTCTCGAGAGATGGTACTTCACTGGGAAGCTTTTTGGTTCTTTTAGTGACATTCTGCTCTATTTCTTTCCTTTTTTCTTTTTAACGTTTAAGACCTTTTAATTTTGTTTTTGTTGTTGTTGCTGTTTTGAGAGCTTATTAGGCGGTGCTGACCATGTTAACATTTCCCTCACACTTCCAAAGCCTCTCCCTCGCTTATGCTCCCCAGCAGCTCGTCCCCGCCGCCGAGAGGGAACACCGGGTCACACCAACTCAAGCAAAACAACACAACACGCTGCTGCTTCACCTGAAAGCAGTGCTTTCCTCTGCCCCTTCTGGAAGGCTCCGTGGCTCCCGAGTCAGGGCCCACTGAGTGCTTTTAAAAGGGGGATCCTGGGGCACCTGGCTGGCACAGTCAGTTAAGCGTCTGCCTTCGGCTCAGGTCATGATCCCAGAGTCCTGGGATCGAGTCCCACATCGGGCTCCCTGCTTGCCAGGAAGCCTGCTTTTCCCTCTCCCACCCCGCCTGCTGTGTTCCCTCCCTTGCTGTGTTTCTCCCTATCAAATAAATAAATAAAATCTTAAAAAATATATAAGTAAAAGGGGGATCCTTTTTTTCTTTTTTTTAAATGTTGGTTGCAGGGGCACCTGGGTGGCTCAGTGGGTTAAAGCCTCTGCCTTTGACTCAGGTCACGATCTCGGGTCCTGGGATCGAGCCCCGCATAGGGCTCTCTGCTCGGCGGGGAGCCTGCTTCCTCCCTCTCTCTCTGCCTGCCTCTCTGCCTACTTGTGATCTCCGTCTGTCAAATAAATAGATAAAATCTTTAAATAAATAAATAAATAAATGTTGGTTGCAATCTACGAGTATCTCCCCACTCACAGCTTGCAAACTCACCATTCGTGCGCATGGCCGGGCTGTGTTACTGCTGTGCCCACACATGGAGTGACCACCACACACCACTATCACCGGTGCTTCCCTTGGATGAACCACTTTTACACTCTCAGCAATCCCACGAGACAGGCATTATCAGCCAGGACTCCCCCCACCCCCCCGCACTCCCTCCCAACTTACTGGCGAAGACACTTGCCCACGTGCCCACAGCCGCTGAGTCACGGAACCGGCTTCGACAAGCCTCAGGGTCAGGGAGTTTGTCCAGGCTGGAAAGAGTGCCCAGGAGGGAAAGAGCCCCTCGCACTGGAATCCCCTTAACAGGGAGCAGCACTCAGCACCCCCGACAGGCCCGTCTATACCTGGGACCCGTCTTCCCTAGGGCTGGAAGTTATACCCACCTTCGGTGGAGGCAGTCCCAGCAGCCGGGCCCCCGAGAGGTCTAGGTCGCTGATGGTGGTCACGGTGACCGTGTGGTTGGGGTGGTCATACTGCACCGATTCTGTCTTTGCTGTCACCAGCCTGTCCAGTTCATCTGCCTCCTCTGCACAAGGTGGGCACAGAACCAGGTCTCAGCCTCAGAGCACACGCAACCGGACTCTCACCCCCTGCCCAGCCCTAGAGTGCAGTGGCCCCTCTCCTCTATAGGAGACTGTCCAGGAAGTCACCGGCTCCAGAGTCTGGCCTGCAGACAAATGTAAACGATTCAACTCCTCCCTTGATGCTCCGGGGAGACCTCAGACCATCTGGTTCTCATCTAGGATGAACCCAGTGTGACCCCAGCAGCTGCTGCTGCCCCCTCCCCTCTATCCCTAGTCCATCCAGGCCTCCGAAACTGGGCTTTCTGTTCAGGGTCACTTCACCAAGAGGCTGGTCCTCCCTGTATCTGATCCACTCACTTTTAGGGGTCACTGAAGACCACCCCTGGCCCTTGCCTCACCACCAAGACCCCTAGAGCTAGGGAAGTTAGCTTCTGAGCAGCCCCCCACCTCTCTGCTTCCACCCACCAAAGGATAAATAAGCCTAGGCCTGTTGGCCTGACACGCCAATTCTCCAGGTCAGGGCAAAGATGGGACTTACCCAGAGCCTCCTCTCTCTCTGCCAGCATCTTCAAGTATTCCTGATGCCGCTGAAACCAAAAGGGAAGGGAACACAGTGAGTGTGGCCTCTTCTGCCAACCCCAGGCAGGAGCGCTGCTCATCTCCAGGGTGAGTGAGACCATGAATGACTGACTCCTGGTGAAACACCAGAAGATTCCATCCTCAACCTTCCCCAGACCAGGGCCCACCATGATTCTACCTGTACAGACTGCTCCCCACACCTTCCCTCATTCCTGCAGATGCCCCTATTTTTTTTTAAAGATTTTATTTATTCATTTGACAGAGATCACAAGTAGGCAGAGAGGCAGGCAGAGATAGAGGGGGAAGCAGGCTCCCCGCTGAGCAGAGAGCCCGATGCGGGGCTCGATCCCAGGACTCCGGGATCATGACCTGAGCTGAAGGCAGAGGCTTTAACCCACTGAGCCACCCAGGCGCCCCGCAGATGCCCCTATTAATGCCATCCAAGGATGTAAATCCCTTAAGAGTCAGATTTTATACACACACACTCTCTCTCCCTCCCTACCACCCTTCCCGCACCCTTCCCACCACTTTGCACCTCCTCCCGGAGCTTCTTCTGCTCCTCCTTGAGCCGATGCTTGATCTCCTCAATGGCTGCCTTCTTCCGCTCTACCTTCCTCTTATGGAAGCCAGTCAGGTACTCCCTGCAGGAGAGAGGCATGGAAGAGTCAGGAGGAGACACAAGGAAAGAAAGGCTCATGCCAGGAAGAGAAAAACCACTAATACCACACCGCTACAAAAATGTACACACGGGTGCCTGGGTGCCTCAGTCGGTTAAGCGTCTGTCTTTAAGCAGGTCATGGTCCCAGGGTCCTTGGATCGAGTCCCATATCGGGCTCCCTGCTCAGCGAGGAGTCAGCTTCTCTCTCTCCCTCTGCTCGTCTTCGCCCCCACCCATACCGCTTCTGTGTGCTCGCTCTCTCTCTCAAATAAATTTTTAAAAAGTGTATGTGTTACCTCATGTATTCCTCACAACAACCTATGTGGTAGGTACCCATCCCCATTTTACACAGAGAAGCTAGGCTATTTGCCAAAAGTCATAGAGAGCGTAAGGTCAGGAGAAAGACAGAGATGCTGCCTCTTCCATCCACCTCCCTCCAGGGCTCTCAGCCTCAGGTAACAGGGCCAGGTACGTGGGCAGGACAGGTGGGGCCCCTCTTATGTTGCCAGATTCCTTGACCCAGTCAATTAAGCCACTTCTAGCAGGCTCTTAAGGACACCCTCACACGGGGAGCCTGGGTGGCTCAGTGGGTTAGGCCTCTGCCTTCTGCTCGGGTCATGATCTCAGGGTCCTGGGATGGAGCCCCACATCGGGCTCTCTGCTCAGCAGGGAGCCCACTTCCCCCTCTATCTCTGCCTGCCTCTCTGCCTACTTGTGATATCTCTGTGTCAAATAAATAAAATCTTAAAAAAAAAAAAAAGACACCCTCACCCCGACGTCCACAAACTTTCCACTGGACTGGCACCCCATTTCCCCAGGACACCTGCCCCCCTACCCATCTGTAGGGCCCGTGGGTGCCGCCGCACGCCCGCATTCTCCTCCTGATCTGGGCTCTCCTATCTGATCTGGGCTCCTTCTCATCTCTCTAGTGCTGGCTGCACCATTTCCAAAGGTTCCGGGGCCCCAACACTAGGCTTTTCGCTGACCCACTACCACATGGCAAAGTGGCGCGCTGAGCGGGAAACATCTGATGGACCTGACGCTGAGGCTTAGGGGTGCAGCTCGGGGGTCCTGAGATCTGGCACCCACACATCGAAGGAACTCAGGACACTCTGATGAGGGCATAAATCAACTTAAGCCACGCTCATCTCACTCCCTCCTCATTCATCAACAACAGCTGAGTCTACCGCGTGGGGGGCCGCCGGGCTGGGCCCCGGACATCGAAGCCTCAGCTCCGGGTCCCCAAACCCGCCCTCTCGCTGCGCACACAGCAGGAGTCAGACCAGCCGGGGCCCGCAGCGAGCGAAGGGAGGGCGGGGCGGGCGATTCCATCCCCCAGGCGCGGAGGGCGAGCGCGGCCGCTTCCATTCCGCAGGGGAGGGGGATGTCGGAGGGGAGCCGGGCCACGCCGGGCGGGCGGGGCCGGAAGGGACCTCTGCGTGAGCATCAGCCGCCCGCCTCGGCCGGCGGCCCCAAGGAAATCCGCTCCAGCCTTGGTACTCACCGCCGCTTCTCTTCATCAAAGCTGAGAACGAGCCGCGGTCGGCGGTCGTCGCCATCTCGCTTCTTCTTCTTGTTGCGGCCCATAGCGGCGAGGCCTCGGGCGGCGCGGCCCAGCACGCCTCAGAGACTTCCGGGTGTATCGTTCTCAGCCTCTCCGGCACGTCTCGCACTTAACGCTCCTCAGTTCCGTTGCTCAGGCCCCGCCTTTTAAAGGGGCCGCGGAGCCCGCCTCCCGGTGCCTGCCTTCTGAGTGTAACAGATACCTACCCCCCCACACACACACTCGGTGATTCCTAACCCCAGTCCCTCTCCTAGACCAGCAACGGTGAAAGAGACGTCCCAGAGTTTCGCACGGTGCCTGGGCACGCAGTAGCCGCTCCATACGGAATTATTAGCAAATGGCCAAATATTGCTGATCGTACTTCTGATTCTGATGTCAAATCGTTAGTGGTCTCCAAGAACCCATTTCTGGCGCCACACTCCCTGGATTAGAATCCTGGTACCCCCAATTACAGCTGTGGTTCTGCACTGATTGCCTTCGCTTGGCCACAATTACCCTATTTGTAAAATAGGGATAATTATAGTGACTTTGGTAGGGTTGTGCAAGACAATGGTTTTCAAACTTTGGGGTTTATCAGAATCCCCTGGAGGGCTTGCTGAAACCCAGACCTCTCGGCCCCACCCTAGAGTTTCTGATTCAGCGGGTCTACAGTGAACCCTGTAATCTGCAACCCTAACAAGTTCGCAGGGGATGTTGGTACTGTTGGTCCACGGACCACACTGTGAGAACCACGATGAGGAGGACACGTGAGTTGTGTAACATTGCGTGTAAGTAACACGTGCCACACTTGTGTTTGCTACACAAGCCATCTCCCCTCTCTGTGCCTCCGTTTCCCCAGGTGTGGCATGGGGGTGTCATAATAACACAACCTTTACAGAAGATGAGCGGGGTTGTGTGAAGGCATTCAGTAAAACACCACCTGAAGGGGAATCTTAGTAACTGGGATCCTTTGCCTGAACGCCCCACTCTCAATTTTCATCCCTGCAGTGGCGCTGCGGAGGGATGCGGCTTGAAGGACTGGCCAGTCTGGCAGGGCTGATGATCATTACAGCGCTGGGGATGGTACCTCTCCCGCGGGGAGCCCAGGAGGCTGCCTGAGCGCCACCAGAGGAAGTGACCCCAAAACGGGCTGAGAGTAGGGATATCTGAGGAATATCAGACTCTTAAAGCCTCCCCCCCTCCACCGCACTTCTCCTTGGACAAGTGACTGGAGCCCGGTGATAAGTAAGCATACATGTATTGAGCACCTACTGTGTGCCAGGCACCCAGAGAAAGGACCAACCTGTTCTCTGAGAGAGTGGAGGCAACTTGTCAGGGGTTACGGGGCTAGTCTGTCTCCTCCTATGCTGAGGATTGTTCTCAGGGTCTCCTGTGGATTATTCCAGTGAATCCTCACAAGGGCCCTGTGAGGTCGGTGCTTGTGCCTTCCCTCCTTCCCTTCCTTCCTCTCTCTCTTTTTATTTTATTTAAAGGTATTTATTTATTTGAGAAAGAGTGAGCAAGAAAGAAAGAGGGAGTGTGCAGGCAGGAGCTAGGGGAGGGGCAGAGGGAGAGGAAGAAGTAGGATCCCCGCTGAGCAGGGAGTCCCAGGTAGGGCTCTATCCTAGGAACCTGAGCTCATGACCTGAGCCGGAAGCAGATGCTTAACCGACTGAGCCACCCAGGCGGCCCTCTTTCTTTAGTTTTAAAGATTTTATTTTTTTGAGTTATTTCTACACCCAGTGTGGGGCTTGAACTTACCACCCTGAGATCAAGAGTGTCATCCTGCCCCAAGCCAGCCAACTGGCCCTTTTGGTGCTGCTTCCGACCCCATTATACAGGGGAGGAAAGGGAGGCTCAGGCGGAGAAGCCCGGTAGGTAAGTGGTGTACAGAGCCATTCTCTGGCTGCTGCCCTCGCTGAGCTTCCAGGCTAGGGAGAGTGTGGAGCTCTGGGCGGTTGGTTGGCCCTTGTGGCCCACCTAGCCCTCACTGCCTGCCTGCCTCCCCCGGGGGTGGGGGTTGCAGAGCGCTCCCGGAGGTCTCCTGTGCAAAAGCCCCCACCCAGTGTAGCGTGAAGCCCTCCACCTCAGGCAGGGACTGTTGCTTCACACTTCCCAGGGGATTTCAGATCCCCTTGCCCCAGGAGAGGAGCCGAGGGACTGGGGCCGCACCAGGCTCCAGACTCCAG
This sequence comes from Mellivora capensis, assembly GCA_004024625.1. Taxonomy (NCBI): domain Eukaryota; kingdom Metazoa; phylum Chordata; class Mammalia; order Carnivora; family Mustelidae; genus Mellivora; species Mellivora capensis. Next base: position 28,511 of record PISX010008421.1, read on the forward strand.
AACGACACTCCAGCTCATGGTCTGAAATACCCACCACTCTTTGGGGGTGCCTGGGTGGCTCAGTCTGTCAAGTGTCTGACTCTTGGTTTGGTCTCAGGTCATGATCTCAGGGTCATGAGAGGGAGCCCCAGTTGAGCCCTGGGTCGGGTCCCTGCTCAGGGAGGAGTCTGCTTCTGTCCCTCGCTCTCTGCCCCTCCCCCCACTTGGGCACGCAGGCATCTCTCTCAAATAAATTAATAAATCTTAATAATAATTCTTTGGATTGGTTTCACCTTGAATCACTTTTTTTGTTTATTGAGCACCTACTTGATGTGGGAAATAAAGGCACAAGAAAAAATTACTAAATTTCCTGACTAGGTACAGCCCATTGACAAGTCCTTGGAACAGGCAGAGTGACAGTTCCCTAGGGACTCAATGTTAATACTTTGCTAAGGGCAAAGGCAATCTTAGCCCGACCACCCCCCCACCTATAAGTCTACTTTAACATATAAAAATTCCTTTAGAAATTTCTTTTATCTCTAAACCCCCAGGATATGTGTTGGCAATCATCCCCAAGCATATGGCCCACCGACCGGTATACATCTGAAGGGTCTCATGACTAAGGTTTTACTAGACAGTAAAATGACCTTTTCCCAATAATAGCTAGCTCCCTCAAGGTCCTGGAAACCTTGCTTCCAAGTTCCTTAGAGACTTAAGCTTTCCCTAACCCCCTTCCAACTAGAAAGCATATAATGGGCCACTTTTTATGACCCCAGTGCAGCTCTTTCTGCCCACAGGTCCTGTCGCTGTGCTTTAATAAAACCACCTTTTTTGGGGCACCTGAGTGGCTCAGTGGGTTAAGCCTCTGCCTTCGGCTCATGTCATGATCTCAGGGTCCTGGGATGGAGCCCCGCTTTGGGCTCTCTGCTCAGCCGGGAGCCTGCTTCCTCCTCTCTCTCTGCCTGCCTCTCTGTCTACTTGTGATCTCTGTCTGTCAAATAAATAAATAAAATCTTTAAAAAAAATTTTTTTTTTAAATTTATGTGTCAGAGAGAGAGAGCGAGCACAGGCAGACAGAGTGGCAGGCAGAGGCAGAGGGAGAAGCAGGCTCCCTGCCGAGCAAGGAGCCGGATGTGGGACTCGATCCCAGGACGCTGGGATCATGACCCGAGCCGAAGGCAGCCGCTCAACCAACTGAGCCACCCAGGCGTCCCAATAAATAAAATCTTTAAAAAAAAACAACACCTTTTTTGAACTAAAGAGATCTCAAGAATTCTTTCTTGTCCGTGGGCTTCAAACTCTAACATCTTTCCTTCTTCGCTACTGTGTGCTAGGGAACTAGGCATTTCTCCACCTTATCAGCTAATCCTTGCAACAGCCCCATAGGGTAGATAAGAGTATTCATACAACGTGATGATGAGGCAACCGAGGTTCAGAGAGATCTAGTAACTGATCCAGGGGCACAAAGGGATGAAGCTGGGCTTTGAACACAAGATTGTGTGACTCCGAGCCCAGAGTCCTTCCTGCAGACGCAGTGGTCTCATTCCCTATGTGCCCCAGGACTTTCCTCTGCGGGGTTGTAGTCCCTCCCAGTCCCGGGGTATTGTGGGGAGTTCAGCAGGTCTGTCCAGAATCTGTGGCGCTGAGCCGGGAAGATCAGAGAAAGGCGTTCCAAGAGACACTTTCTCCAACGTCCAGCAGAGGGCGCTCCGTCAAGCCAGACTTCCAAAGCCGTTTCTCTCTGGGCGGCCACTGGGTGCCCTGGGAGAGCCTGGAGATTGCGTGTGGCTCATGGCAGCCCTCAGCATGTACATTCCATCCTCCTGGGCCCTCTTGTAGAGATATGCTTCCCACTAAGATGGGGATTATCCACCCAAAAGGGCCCAGGTGCAAATAATGACACCCATTTTACAGATGAGGAAACTAAGTCTGGGGGATGGGTAGAGGAGCGCCACCCTGGGTCCCACAGATCCCACACTAGGTCCCACCTAGTGCTGGCTCGCCTGGATACCGAAACTGGCCAGGGTTTCTGGCCTCCCTCCACCCTCCACCACATCTCAGGTGACAGTGTCAGTTTGAGGGGAGCCCGTGGGAGGTTTTCATACTAAGTCATTCTGAACATTGGTTCAGGTCTAGGGGCTGCTTCCCGGGGAGGTAGGGGCCCTGGAACAGGGAGCAGGAAGCAAAAGGAGCCTGGGAATGGTCAGTCTGCAGGGTTGCCTGGCTCTCAGCTCAGGTCCCATCACTTATGACAAGTGAGTACGATGGGCTGGGTTAAACATTGCCCTCTGGGGCTCCTGGGTGGATCAGTTGTTGAGCATCTGCCTTTGGCTCAGGTCATGATCCCAGGGTCGGGGGATCAAGCCCCGCATCTGGCTCCTTGCTCTTCAGGGAGCCTGATTCTCCCTCTCCCTCTGACCTGCTCGTGTTCCCTCTCTTGTCTCTCTCTCTGTCAAATAAATTTTAAAAAATCTTAAAAAAAAATAAAATAATAAACAACGCCCTCTGAGGGAGTAGAGTCTGGTGGGTCTTGGAAGGCATTTCCTCTTTGGAAACCAAGAGAGGGGGCTCCTGGAGACCTCTTCCCAGGCCGACTGAGTTTCCCCCGAACTCCTCTGCTCTGCATGAAAGGGACCCCTGGGAGTAGGAAGACTGCCTGCCTCAACCCAGTTCTTTGTGGAGGGGATGGTTGGCATGTCCCCTCTGTACCCCACGCCCCAGTTCCTCCTATACAGAACCTGGCCAACAGGGGTGCCCAGCTGGCTTAGTCCGCAGAACATGTGACTCTGGGTCTTGGGGTCATGAGTTCAAGCCCCAGGTTGGGTGCAGTGATTATAAACAAATGAACAAACTTCTGGACGGGGAGGGGTGGGGGAAGAAATGGGCCAGGAGTTGAGCCAGCATCATTGCCTGAGCCCCTCTCCCCAGTGTCGGGATGAAGGTTCTGCCCATGGTCACAGAACCAGCAGCTTCCAGACCTGGTCGCCCTTGGGCTCCAGCATGGTGGCATGTGGCCTGGAACCACAAAGCTGGGCTGCCTGGGCCGCCCCGCAGCGCTCAGCAAGGGCAGGTGCAGACCAGGGAGTCATGCCATCCTGCAGAGTGGTTTTCCTTCCCTTCAAACTGGGCTGATCATGATGAGGGAACAGAAGGTTGGCTGAAGACACAGGAGCTGACACTCTACAACCTTCCCCCCCAACTCCCAGTCCTGGGTGGGACTCGGTGTGACATTCCTCCAGGAAGCTCCCAACTATCTTAATGTTAATACCTTTGTAGAGGGGTAAACAACCTTAACTTGACATGGCAAGGCCTCTTTAGCAATATCTTGTAGGTTCCGTTTAGCATTATCTTGTAGGTCCTCTTTGATGCGGGGAACAAAGGCAGAAGAAAAATTACTAAATTTCCTTACTACCGGGGTGCCTGGGTGGCTCAGTGGGTTAAAGCCTCTGCCTTTGGCTCAGATCATGATCTCAGGGTCCTGGGACCTGATCTCAGGGTCCTGGTCCCTGCTGAGCAGAGAGCCTCAGCGGGCTCTCTGCTCAGCAGGGAGCCTGCTTCCCCCTTTCTCTCTCTGCCTGCCTCTCTGCCTACTTGTGATCTCTGTCAAATAAATAAATAAAATCTTTAAAAAAAATTCCTTACTAACTACAGCCCATTGACAAGTCCTTGAAATAGGCGGAGTGACATTCCTCCAGGGACTCAACTGCCTCAATGTTAAAACTTTGCTAAGGGCAAAAGGCAATCCTAGCCTGACCCCTGACACACATCCCACACCCAGGATCCTGTAAGTCTACTTTAACATATAAAAATTCCTTTGGAAACTTCCTTTATCTCTAACCCCCCCCCCCCCAAGATACATGTTGACAATCATGCCCAAGCATATGGCCCACTGATATACATCTGAAGGGTCTTATAACTAAGACTTTATTAGATGGTAATAAGTGACCTTTTGCCAACAATAGCTAGCCACCTCAAGGTCCTGGAAACCTCACTTTCAAAATTCCTTAGAGAGGGGCGCCTGGGTGGCTCAGTGGGTTAAGCCTCTGCCTTCCGCTCAGGTCATGATCTCAGGGTCCTGGGATCGAGCCCCGCATCAGGCTCTCTGCTCGGCGGGGAGCCTGCTTGCCCCTCTCCCTCTGCCTGCCTCTCTGCCTACTTGTGATCTCTGTCTGTCAAATAAATAGATAAAATCTTAAAAAAAAAAAATTCCTTAGAGACTTACGCTATCCCTAACCCCCTCCCAACTTGAAAGGATATCATGGGCCACTCCTCATGACTCCAGGGCATCTCTTTCTGCTGATGGGACTGTGCTTTTCACATCAAATACATCTCTAGAATTCTTTCTTGGCGGCCAGCTCCACCCCCCACCCCAACCAACCTCATTTATATTCCAAAACCACATGGATAACATCTCATGTGCCAATGCAGCAGGGACAGGAAGCCAACGTCCATCGGGCATTTGCCCTGTGCCGGGCACTGAACTTGAATTGCTTCTCAGGTCTCATGTAATCTTCTCGACAGTCCTCTGATAGGCTATGTGCTCTCACCCCTGCCTTGTATAGGTACATAAACCAAGGCTCAGAGAGGTCAGTTAACACGCACCAAGCCACACAGCTCTGAACCACATCTCTTTTCTAACTCCTGAAAGCCATTGAGGAGCCTATGATTCTTCCCCTCACCTCCCTCTGTGCCACCAGCTACCACCGCACCCATCAGTCCCTCCTTGCCTCTTTCCCCCTGGTTTCATTGATTTCTCCTCTTCTGAGTACTTAGTGTGTGCTGGGGCTCCCTGGGTTGGGAGCCGTCTGGAGGGCTGTGACTGGGTTTCTTTCATCAGCCCCCAGCTCCACCCCCCCCCCCCCCCCCCCCCCCCCCCCCCCCCCCCCCCCCCCCCCCCCCCCCCCCCCCCCCGCACTGAGTTCCCTGTCTGGCCCTGGCACTTAGGCAGTGTGCGCTGAGGAAGCAAATGGAAGGGAAGGAAGGGGGAGCCTGGGGGAGTTGGTGGCAACCTCCTCTTCCACCCCCGCCCCTCCCCCCCAACACACAACACAGGAGTCTGGTCCAGAGGGAGCAGAGGCAGCTGCCTTTATTAGGGGCCATGTCCCAGCTGCCCTTAGTCAAAGGCCAGACACTTAATCTTCATGTCCCCATCGGCCGCCAGGTACTCGATGGCCTCCAAGTTGAGGCGGTTGGGGAACTTGAAGGAGTATCCATCTGGCAGCTTGATGGTCAGGTCGGCATTGTCGAAGGAGATGCACACCTGGAGGATGGAGAAGGGCAGGGAGTGGCAGGGACCCTGAAGCAGGAGCCTGGGCTCTGCCGTCACAGCTGGCCAGCAGGTCCCGGGCCCTTTCAGAGCCCCTTCCTCACTTCCTCACGCAGCCTTCACGGCAGCCCGATCCTGGACACAGGCTCCCTGGGAGAGGGGCTGGTGCTCACCAGCCTGATCACAGCAGGGGAGGGGAGAGAGGGGACAGGGGATGGGAGGGAGGGCAGGGTGGGACCTAGGTCTGTAGCTGCTAAGGCCTGTTCTGCCAGCCACCCCTCACCCCTGGCCCCAGGCCCCAGCCCACCTCCACGGAGCTCCCAGGCAGGAAGGGGAAGTTAGACTCTCGATGCTCCTCGCCCCAGGACCCTTCGCTTCTGCTGTTACAGACAATGGTGTTGACGTCCCCGTGGGCTTCGAAGCGGGGGTTGAAGTGCAGGCACAGGTTGTCACCATCTTTGCCCAGGTTCAGGGCGAAGCTGCGGGGAGCAGGGGGCACTGAGACCTTCGCAGCCGACTGCAGTCCCCCCTTGGACTGCCCAGTCCAGGCCACCAGCTGGGGGACTCACTGAGCAGGGAGGCTCTAGTTCTAGCCCTGCTGCCTCCTGGCTGTGTGACCTTGAGCAAGTCTGGTTGTGCTGACGGCCAAGCCCAGACTCTCACAGACGTGATTTTGTGTCCCTCTGGTCACGGACCGACAGACCTTCTCCGCATGGTGACCTCTGGGAGGGCACGTGTCCTGTCTGCCTTGTGCCCAGCTGGACGGCACACGGTAGGTGCCCAACAGTGGTGGAGCTAACCCACCACCATCATCATCATCCAAAACGCATTTGCTAAGTGGAGAGAAGAGCGGTCCGTCCTTCGGAGGATTTGGTAGGCATGAAAAGCATAAAGCACACCACGTGTGCGGCTCTTTCTAAGATCAGCTGGTCTGCGTCATGGTCATGGAGAGACCCAGCATCTCACTTTCTCCACAGGACCACCTCCCCAAGCAGGGAACTGACAACTGACTGGAGCTCAGTGCCCTGGGTTGACTGGTCCAAGGTCACATGGCTCCTGGGAGACTAGGCAGCTTGGAAGAATGGCCAAAGGAGTGAAATTCTGAATGAGTGAAGAGTGCGGGGCGAGAGGACCTCCGAGGACCAGCAGGTGAGCGGCGCCCCCATTCCCTCTCCCAGGCCCCCAGGGACCTCGGCTCCCGCCCACAGTGGGGGCGGGGCAGGCAAGGTAGAGGCCGAGGCCGCAGCTGGTTTAGCTTAGGAGGCTCCAGCGGGGAGGGGTGGGGGCGACTGTAGTGGGGGCATCCCGACCCCGAGCGGAGGAAGTGACTCATCCAGAGGACGCGGCTGCCGTTAACCCCCTCGCCGCGGGGGGGGAGGGGCGGGGCCTCTGTCACACTGCCTGGAGGCAGCAGGGCCAGAACTAGAGTCTCCCGGCTCAGTGGGTCCCCCAGCTGGTGGCCGGGACTGGGCAGTCTGACGGGGGACTCCACGCGCCTCCCAGAGCGGGGCCTGCTCCGCCCGGCTCCGCCCAGCTCCGCAGCCCGGGCCCCTGCGGCCTGCCGCCCCAACCTTCATCCCCTCACCTCTTGGCTTCGGGGGCCACCTCGCCCTGCACTCTGAGGCACTGCCCAGGTTTGAGATTCAGGTTGCTGGCGATCAGACCCTGCAACGAGGAGACCCACCCAGCGGGGTTAGAGGACGGGTGGGGGTGGGGGGAAGGGGCAAGGGGGGGCGTGCCCTCCCTGGATCCTCTGACCCCGCCCGCGGCAAGCCTGAGGAATCTGGGGCAAGTTCCAGACTCTCTTTCTCCGTGCGGTCCCGGATAAGTCCCTGCTCCCAACCGGGTCCATTTCCTGTCTGTTACCACTACCGAGGTTGTGGAAGGCAAGATCCAGAAGTTTTTGCCAATCAGCTTGGGGATTTTAGATTCAGAGCGGCTTGGGAGGTGAGATGATAAGTTGCATCCCTTCATTTAATAGATGGATGGGGAGAATCGGACTCAGAGTGAGTGACACTGCGACTCGGTGGCAAAGAAAGGCACCTGGGTCTGCCCCTCTGCTGGAGAGGAGGAACCCGGGGCTGGGAGATCCCCCACCATCCCCTTCAAGCCCCTCCATACAGAGAGGTGCAGGGGCCGGATAGGAGACCCCTAAGGGGCGCAGCCAGGCCCCTGTGCAGAAGGAAGAGTGAGTGGCCAAGGGCCAGACTCAGCAGCCTGGCCAGCTCAGCAATAGCAAGATTGACCACAGAGGCATAACTGGTGTGAGTGGTTCCTTCTGCCAGAAGCTTGAACCCTTTTCCTCAGGGCCTCCAGAAGATTCTTGCCTCCTTCTCTTCCCCTTAGCACCCTATCTGCAGGCATGGGGAATGTGTGTGTGGAGGGGGGTGGGAATTACCCAGCCCCCACCTGACTAGCCTGCACAGAACCACCCTCCACCCACTAACCCAAGCAGGCGCCCTCTCGGGCAGCCGTTTCTCAAATCCTGGCGACTTTTCAGAGCTCTCTAGAGCAGAGGATGACTCTGCCCTGGCCCAGTGACTGAGGACAGCTGCAGGGGGGGAAGGGACAGGAGGCTCTTTGGGGTGAAGGAGGGGGGGAAGGGACAGCGGGCTGGGTGTCATCAAAGTCAACACCCCACCAATTTGCCACACCCTTCTCTCTCCCGGTATCGGAGAGCTGCAGAATGTCAAACCTTGGCGGAAATAACTGTGCTGTCAGACCCCGGAGGAACTCAGATAATTCTTAAGCCAGAGAGAGCCTTTAGGGGCCATGGCGCCCACCCCCATTTTACAGACGCGGCCACTGAGGCACAGCAAAGAGAAGGCACTTGTTCAAAGCCACACCCCAGGGACTAAAACCCAGATCTTCATCTACCCCCTCTCTCCTCCAGCTGTCTGCCCCCACGCCATCCCTGGGCATTGGGGCGGGATCCCCACACTCACACAAGCCATGACTGAGGACCAGAGGATGTTCCCGCGAAATGCCTGCCGCACCAGCTGTCTCAAGACTCAACCGGAGAGATGGGCTCCTGGGCAGCTCCCATCCTTTTAATGGGACCGGGCTCCGGTAAGTCCCGCCCCCTAGAAGCCCAGCCAATTGTAAGGCAGGACAGGGATGGGGGGCCCACTGGAGGCGGGGTCAATGGAATTTTGAAGCCTTTCTGGAGCAGAGGTGACCAATCAGAGTGGCAAACCCCCGTCTTCCTTAGCCACTCCCCCAGGGTCCAGGCTCCACCTCCCTTTCCCCTTCATCCCTCCCCACCCCCACCAAAAAAATTGTGCTGTGGCAGGGATTGGGGGTGGGGGAAGCCTGTGGAAAATAGTTTGAGGATGAGTTAGGCACAAGAGTTGGCGGGAAGGGGGCCTAGGGCCAGCAGGCCGAGCTCAGGGGCCACCCAGAGAAGATGGCTGAGGAGATCCAGAGTCCCTCAGGGGATTAGAACTGGGGTTCAACTGGCTGCTCCCTGCAGGGACCAGGGCGTGGCCTGCCCTGCAGGCCTCTGCAGAGGGCCCAGGGCTTTGAACCACAAGGCCCTGGCCCCACCCGGGGCCTCCCCGGAAGCTGGGATTGTGGCTGCTGCTGGCGCTCCTCATTTAGCGCTAAAGAAAGCCTGGGCCTGGTGCCAGGCCTCAGGCTTCATGCTTCAGCCCTCCTGACGGGCCTGCTGCGGAGCCTCCAAGGGCTCCTGCCTGACAGCGTCAGGCCTGAGTCAGGCCTGAGAGGGGGCCCAGGGTGGGCCAGGCCAGGAGGGGTTGGGGTTCTGGCTCTTGCCCCCTTCCCTTCCACGCTTCTTCACATCTCTCTCTCCAAGGCTAGGCCCGGCCTTTCCCTCCTCTGTTTATTTAGCAGATATTTTACTGGGCCTCTACTACGTGCCTGCCCTGAGCTAGCCTGTAAGGATTCAAAGAGGAACCCCACCTGGTCCCCACTCTTAGGTAGCCCACTGCTGGGGCAGGACCTGGCTGACTGAGTAGCATGATGCTGGTTCTAAGGCAAGTCATGAGCAAGCCCCGCGGTGCAAGGGAGACTGTCCAGACTGGGGGCCTTTGTGTTTTTGTTTGTTTGTTTGTTTGTTTGTTTTTTAAGTTTTTATTTATTTACAGGGTGAGGGGGGCTGAGTGGGGGCGGGGCAGAGGGAGAGGCAGAAGCAGACTCCCCGCTGAGCAGGGAACCCCACACAGGGCTCTGTCCCAGGACCCTGGGATCATGAACAGAGCTGAATTCAGACACTCAACCAACGAGCCACCCAGGTGCCCCAGAGGTGGGTCTTGAAGGATGGGTGAAGAAGGAGGGCTGGCATTCCAGCATGATAAAAGGCTCAGACTTGAGAAAGCGCATGTCCAGGGAACAGGGAGCATCTGGGAGTATGCTGGGGAAATCGGGGCATGAGATGGGAGGCCGACAGCATCTGGATCAGGAAGGGCCTCATTCCGGGGTCTGGGGCATTATTTTAACGGAGGGTGCCGGGGAGCCACGTGTAACTGTCCCTCAGAATAATGTATTACTTAAAATGTGACCCATGAGAAATTATACTAGTTACGAGCATGTTTAGATATGACCTTAAGAAAACCATGGACAGGCAACAGGCCTTGGGGGGAGAGGACAATATCCATCCTTGAAGCTGAGCGGCTGGGGATGCCCGACCCGCTCAGGGTGGAACGCTGCCTGCTTCATTTTTCCGTTAGAGCACCTGTGGCTAATCAGATACTCCCTCTGAATGTGCTGCTCAAATATAAACTTTATGCTGCCTGGCCAGATATATTTTGCCTTCCTTCTTGTTTATCTACGAGGCAGATGATTAATGTACAACCTTCTTCGGCTCCTTTGTGGATTACTGTCTATGCCTAATAAATACGGGACTGAGGAGTTGTTTGGGGCAACAGTCTTTTCTCCTGTCGCCCCCTGCTCCCTCTCTCTCTCTCTCTTTTTTTAGATTATTTATTTATTTATTTATTTGACAGACAGAGATCGCAAGCAGGCAGAGAGGCAGGCAGAGAGAAAGGGCGGCCGGGGGGTGGGTAAGCAGGCTCCCCGCAGAGCAGAGAGCCCAATACGGGGCTCGATCCCAGGACCCCGGGACCCCAGGACCATGACCTGAGCTGAAGGCAGAGGCTTTAACCCACTGAGCTGCTCGGGCACCCCCCTCTCTCTTGTACCTGACTTGTTCGTGCCTCGTTCTTCTCCCGTGCACCGTCAGGAAGCAGCAGCCATGGAAGGTTGTAGGGAAGGTGAGAACTGAGAGCAGACATGGGCTGCGGGGAAGATCACTGGAGCAACAGAATTGAGGGTGGGTGGGTTAGAGGGGTGCTCACCTCATAGCCAGGAACGAGGAGAGAAGGGTGTGGGGAGCACTGGGCAAGGTGGGGCGCTTACTAGGAGACTTGTCACAGGGACCTCCTTCTGCACATTGCCATCTCCCTTCCGAAACTGCCAGCACTGAAGAGTGAGGAAGATGTGGACCAGGAGGGACTCACATCTGGAAGCCAGGTCCTCCACTGTCCTCTCCCCTGCCCCCCACCACCCAACAGATGACTAATCCCCACCCTGGCACAGGAGGAGTGGTGGGGAGTGCCCTGGGCCTTGAGGCAGGCTCTCATCCCTCCTCCAAGACCAAGCCTCAGAAACCAAGCCCAGCTCTTTCATTTTTTCCTCCAGGGCCTCCCCTCAACCTCAACACAGGGAGGGGTGAGTGGAGCCGAGCTGCTTGGCTGCTTTTCCTCTGTGTTTCCCCTCCAAGTGCCACAGGGACTCTCTGCCTGAGTCAGGGAATGTGGGCATCTGGGGGCTTCTGACTGAGGAGCGGAGGTGGTGTGGGCACGCTCCTAGCCCGGCTGCCGTGATGTGGGGCTGCCAGGCTGCTCCGGTCCAGATCCAGTTGTGAGCTCTCAGGGCCTCGGGAGCTGCTCCCATGCTTCCCCCAACCTGGAGGACGGGCCCAGTGTCAGGGTGCGCGCTGCTGGATGATGGGCAGTTTCGGCTGGCTGTGGGCCAGTAGAGGGGTGCCAGGCCAGTAGAGGGGTGCCGTGGCATGGATAGGCCTCCAGAAAGGCCCCTTGGGGAGTCCCAAGAGTAGGATTTGGGTCCTAGCCCTGCCACGCCATCCCCAATGTGGCCTCCCTGTCTGGAAACTTAGGGAGGTGAAACCCTGCTCCCCCGCATAAGGCTAGTCCAGGGTGGAATTCATGGCTGTTGAACTAAATAGTGATGATTTTTTTTTTTTCCCACAGTCTCAGAAGACTTCCTCTTGTCTCTTCTCCTAGGCTGACGTTACCTTCCTGGGGTCCATACCATGGGAGGTCTCCCTCTCACCCCTTGCTACCTCATCCCTGACAGTCCCCTCCTGCCTACTCTGGGGCAGCGAGTCTCCCCAGCTTCCCGTGTCTCCTGTAACAGGGACCTTGGTTTTCCTGGTGCCCCCTGTGCACCCCACCCCCACCCAGTCCTCAGGGTCTCTTAGAGGTAGCACCCGCTTAATCTGCCAGGCCCTGTGCGGATAAACCTTATCTCCTTGCTTTCAAACATTACCTCTTTCCATCTACGCCTCTCTTGCCACCGCTGCTCTGGGCCTCGTGCCTGTTGACTGGAGTGGACTGCAGAGAGAAGCTGCTCTGGGCCCTGAAATGAATCAGAAGGGAAGGCAAGTCCTAATTTGGGGGCTGCCTGGCTGTGACGGTGGCCAAGGTCCTTGAACTCTTTGAACCTGTTTCCAGGCCCGGAAAGTGGGAACATTACCATTCACTAACGGTTGGATTACAGAGATGATGTGTGGGGGGCTCAGCATTTGTCCTCTCTTGTGCTCCCCCAAGGCCAAGGGCCCCCCCTTCCTGGGACTCTCCTCCTCCCTCACTGTCCTGCAGCAGAGGCAGAGAACGCTCTGGAATTCCTCCATCCTACAGGCTGGACTTTGGCTGCTGTGGTGAGACGGGAGCTCCATACCCCTGGACAGGGGATCCGGGCCAGCACGGTCCTTCCCAGCCTTCCCACTCCTGCCTGCCCTGCCCACGGGAAGGCTGTGCCTCCTCCTCCAGTGGGCAGTGGCTGGGAGGGCTGCCAGGCTCATGGAAACACCATCGATGCCCCTCAGCCAACCTGACTGGCCCAGCCGGGGATGGTGGAGGTGATCAGAGCCAGCTCCAGAGCCCTACAAGTCAGAGTGGGAAGGAACCCCAGAGATTCTGCACCTGACCCGCTCCCTCATTTAATGATGCAGAAACCACCCTAAGAGGCTGGCCACTTGGCCAAGATCACACAGGGAGGGACGCCTGGGTGGCTCACTTGGTTGAGCGGCTGCCTTTGGCTTGGGTCATGGTCCCGGTGTCCTGGGATCGAGTCCCACATCGGGCTCCTTGCTTGGCGGGGAGCCTGCTTCTCCCTCTGCCTCTCCCTGCCACTCTGTCTGCCTGTGCTCGCTCATTCTCCCTCTCTCTCTCTGACAAATAAATGGATAAAATCTTTAAAAAAAAAAAAAAGTTGTTTAAAAAAAAAAAAAAAAGATCACACAGGGAGCCAGGGCTGACCCACTTTCCATCTCCTGAGCCAAGGAAAGAAGAACACTGTGGTCCTGGGATATCTGGACCTCAAAAAAAAAAAAAAATTTTTTTTTTCCACTTGCTCCATGAAGTGTAGAAAGAACTGGGATTGGGGGGCGGAGATGACCCCCAACCTCAGGGGCTCTCCCATCCCCCACTTACCTTGAGTGTCCGTTTTTACCTCCTGGCCTTTGCTGGGCTGTTCCACCGCCCAGACAGCTGTCTCCCCAAACATAGTGGCATTCTTTTGCCTTCCCACCTGCTGTCTGTCCCCCTTCTGATTACAGACCCTCACTCATCTTTGGGGAGCCACCCCTTCTCTCATATGAGGTCTGGGTGGGATCCTGCCATTCATCAGCCCACTAGGGCTCTGGCAGGAGCCGTTTACTTTTTTTCATGTTTTTCTTTTGACATAATTATAGACTCACAGGAAGCTGAGAGCTCATAAAATATTTGAGACCTGAAGAAAAAAAAAATTGGCTCCAAAAGGCTTAACTTGCAAAGCTGAAGCCAATCAGCATTTATGGTGCTCAGACTTAAACCCTGCTCATCATTAACAGTGGAAACATTTGAGAACGGTTCTCCAGGGTTGAATTTTCTTATTTCCAAAGTGTGTCCAAGACTTCCTAGAGGTTGGGCACGCCTACCTTAGATCTCCCAAGTCACATAATGTCTAAAACAAACATATAGGGGCGCCTGGGTGGCTCAGTCAGTTAAGTGAGCAGCTCTTGAGCTCAGGTCTTGATCTCAGGGTCATGAGTTCAAGCCCTGTGTTGGGCTCCTCGCTGGGCGTGGAGCCAACTTTAAAAAATAAATAAATAAAATAAAAAATAAACATTGAAAAATACTTTGAAACTATATAGCCAAAAAAGCCCACATATATTTAACGTGGACTTTCCGGGAAGTGGGTGCATTTTACTGTTTTCTATAAGGTGCCTGGGGCCTGCATATCAGGAGAGTTTTTGGCAGCGAGCCACAGAAAATGCAAAGGAAATTGCTTTAAGATGAACAAATCTGGGGGCGCCTCGGTGGCTCAGTGGGTTAAAGCCTCTGCTTTCGGCTCAGGTCATGATCCCAGGACCCTGGGATGGAGCCCTGCATCAGGCTCTCTGCTCCACAGGGAGCCTGCTTCCTCCTCTCTCTCTGCCTGCCTCTCTGCCTACTTGTGATCTTTGTCGAATAAATAAATAAAATCTTTAAAAAAAAAGAACAAACCTGGAAGGAGGAGGTTTCCATGGCTGTTTATTTGACAGAGATCAGAAGTAGGCAGAGAAGCAGGCAGAGAGAGAGGAGGAAGCAGGCTCCCTGATGAGCGGAGAGCCCAATGTGGGGGTCGGGGGAGCCCGATGCGGGGCTGGATCCCAACCCTAGGATCATGACTTGAGCCGAAGGCAGAGGCTTTAACCCACTGAGCCACCCAGGCGCCCCTCCACAGCTGTTAATTCAGTGGCTCTGATGATGAGCAGGGGCTGAAGGTTGAGCTATGACTGATCATGTCGATGTGATGAAGGCTCCATAAAAAAACAATCCCTAAGCTATAGGGTTTGGAGCTTCTGGGCTGGTGAACCCATGTCCATGCTGGGAGGGCGACACACCCTAACTCCATGGGGACAGACATTCCTGCACTTGGGACCCTTCTGGAACTTGCCCGATGTGTCTCTGTGTTCAGCTCATCTGTATCCATATTGCTTGTTACATAATAAACCAGTAAACACAAATGTTTCCCTGAGTTTCCTGAGCTGTTACAGCAAATGACTGAATCTGAGAAGGTGGCTTTGGGAATCTCCAATTTATAGCTAGTCGGTCAGAGGCACAAGCGATGTCTGGGGACTTAGGGGTGGCATCTGAAGGGAGGCGGGCAGGGAGTCTTGTGGGACTGAACCCTTAAGCTGGGGGGCCTGCATGAACTTGACTTAGTGCCAGAGTTGAACTGAATTCTAGAACACGTAGCTGGGGTCTGCCTAAAACTACAGACTTGCTTGGTGCAGAGAAAACCCACACCTTTGGTGGCAGAAGGGTTCTGTGGGTAGAAGAAAGTCTTCCATTTTAGTTGGTGTCAGAAGAATGGGATTTGCTAGAACCACCCAGGCTCATGGAAACATGTGGTTTGGGAAGAGAAAGGCAGGGCAGGGAAGGGGAATCTCTGATTCCCGGGTGGCCGTGGAGCCGCGTGGCATCGGTGCTGAACTGTTACTCATGGTAAAAGTGACCAATGGAATTTAGAGATGTCTCCGACTCCCCACTCGGTGTACCGGACATGTAAGGAAATGTGAAAAAGAGCCATAGATCATCCCCTGGTCATGGTTATCCGTAGTAGCTAAAATGAAATCAAGAGAGTGCTGGGCAGGACGCTGGTGCTCGACCAAGCTGATTTCAATGAATCTGCGTTTCAGCCCCTAGCCTCAAAGCCACCTCCGTAGGAAAAATCATGCAGTCAATAGAAATTCCCTCTAAGGCCTCTGGTCACCAAGAGGGGAGTCAATAGGGGGGATGGAAAACCAGGAAAACTATTGAAACCAGGGAGTAGAGTGGGAAGGAGTTGTTTCCTTTTGTGGATTGGTGTCATTAGTTTCCTGAAATATTAACTGGGAATCCGGGGGAAGGGCATATGCGTGTTGTGCTGTTCTTGCACTTTTTCTACCCGTTTGAAGTTTTCAGAATTAAAAGTTGGGGAAGGGCCGCTGGCTCGGTGGGTAGAGCATGCGACTCTTGCCCTTGGGGTTGTGAGTTGGAGCTCCATATTGGGTGTAGAGATTCCTTAAAAATAAAATCTTGTAGGGACACCTGGGTGGCTCAGTTGGTTGGGCGGCTGCCTTCGGCTCGGGTCATGATCCCAGCGTCCTGGGATCGAGTCCCACGTCGGGCTCCTTGCTCGGCAGGGAGCCTGCTTCTCCCTCTCCCTCTGCCTGCCACTCTGTCTGCCTGTGCTCGCTTACTCTCTCTCCCTGTCTCTGACAATAAATAAAATCTTTAAAAAAAAATAAAATCTTGTAAAAGAAAAAAAAGTTTTGGTCCCCAACATGCTCTTCCCATCTTCCTGCTCTGCCACCTGAAGGAGAGGCGTGAGGGGAGAAGTATGTGGGGTTGGTCTCATGATCACAGAATGGCTGCAACAGCTTCCACACCCAAAGCCCAGAAGAATGCTTCCTTCCTCCATCCAGAGACTTCTTTAAAAGTGAGGGGAACATTTCCAGAATCATTCCTCTTCAGTCTAGGCAGAGTGGGAGCTGCCCCCTCATGGATCAGCCGACTCCAGTTCAAATCCTGCCTCAGGAGATGACGCTTTCTAGATGTGTGCCACTGTGTAAGTTAACTCCACATTCCTAGAGTATCCTCATCATTTTTAAGTAGCAGGGCTTGAACTCACGACCCTGAGATCAAGACCAGAGCCTAGATCATGGACCCCTTAACCGACTGAGCTGCCCAGGCGCCCCCTAACGCCACCATTTCTTTTTTTTTTTTTTTAAGATTTTATTGATTTATTTGTCAGAGAGAGAGAGAGAGCACGAGAGAGCGAGCACAGGCAGAGGCAGAGGGAGAAGCAGGGTCCCTGCCAAGCAAGGAGCCCGATGTGGGACTCGATCCCAGGACGCTGGGATCATGACCTGAGCCAAAGGCAGCCGTTTAACCAGCTGAGCCACCCAGGCGTCCCACGCCACCATTTCTAATCCTCGTTCCCCAAGTGGTAAAATGAGCCAAGTAAGACAAGCTCGCTGTCTTCTGAAAGGCCTGAAACACATTGGTATCTAAAGCCCCCTCGAGGCCCAGAGCGCCGTGGGTTTAGGGCAGTAAGTACTAGGCACAGAAAATGCTCTGGGCCTGCGGTGGGTCATTTCCCGCAGGGGAAAGGAGCACTGGGCCAAGTCTGTGCAGACCGGGCATGGGCAGGGGGTCCTCCTCCCGCCCTGCTGTCCGCACACACCGGAGCCCACACAGACATTCCGCTCGCACTTTATTAAGTACGGGAGGACGGGTTACAACGGGTGGAGGCAGTGGGAAGGCCCAGCCCCCACTCCCACCATCACTGGCACACGATAATAAACAAACAAATAAATAAATAGGGGGGGCGGGCATGGGGGGCAGGTGGCACAGCAAACACGGATGGCACAGGGAGGGACACGAAAGCCCCGACCTCCGGAGCTGTGGCCACCATCTACGCTGGACCGGTACCATCGTCAGGGAAGGGCAGGGCACTCCACTACAGACCCCTGCAGAGTCACTGGGTGGCCCCCGGGATCACCGCCTTTGCGGAGGGGTGTCTTCAGCCCTTGGGCCCTTACAGACGGACATCTGGACCCGTAGCTGATCCAGTGAGATCCGGATCGTCAAAGGACCACGGTGTCTCCGTTTCTGGATGGTTCTCTTCAGGATCTAAGAGACCAACGGGTCATTATTACCTGGTGTTCTGCTTGGTCTAACTCAGGACCAGGGACATGAAAGGCGCATTGTCACTTAGCCTTCTGACTGGTCCGCTCTGGCTCCAGAACATCAAAGGGTCATTGTCACTTGGGTTCCCAATGAAACCCTTCAGGACAGACCCATCAATGAGTCACTCTCACTTAGCCTTCTGATTGGTCCATTCAGGGCGCAGGTTGGTTACCTAGGCCTCTGATTGGTCGACAGGAACCCAAGGCCGCTGGAGGGGCAGGTAGAGCTCTAGAGGCAAACCCCGCCCCCCTCATCCCAGTCTGGGAGGGCGTAGGGGGTTAAGTGTTCAGGGTTGGGGGAAATCTTCAGTGAGCATCAAGGCCCAGATTTCCAAGAGGGGAGGTCACAGGGAAGGAAATAAGGCCACCTGGCTGGGTCAGGCCAGTGCGAACTGGTGGAGGATGGGGCAGACAGCTTCTGGAACAGCAGAGTGCCCTGCCACGACGGGGAGGGGATGCGAGGGCCCTAACACCTTCCCTGGGTCCCAACCCACCAGGCTGCAGAAAACGGGGCCCGGGAGCGGGCAGCTCTTGGCCTCTTGCCTCCATCTACAGGATCAGGGTCGGGGAGGGATGGGGCTGCAGTGCCGGTCCCATGGGCTCAGTCCTCCAACCCCTCCATCAAGTCCGCGATGCTCTCCACATAGTAATGGGGCACGAGATCGTGCTGGCCGGACGCCAGGTAGGCCTGGGCCTCCTCCAGGCGAGAGACGCCTGTAAGCGTGAGCAGGGTGGTCATGCCACAGCGGTGGCCGAAGAGGATGTCGGTCTCGAGGCGGTCGCCCACCATGAGCGTGCGGGCGGGGTCCACGCTGAAGTGCTCCGTGATACACTCGAACATGTAAGGGCTGGGCTTGCCCACCACCAGGGCCTGGCGGCCCGAGGCTGTCTCCACTGCAGCAGCCAGGCTCCCGGTGCCTGCAGGGAGATGGGAGACGTGGTCAGTGCCCAGTGGCAGCGGGGGTGGGGGAGAGGGGCAGCCAGGCTTGGACGCTGGACTTCCAGGGAGGCGGCTTGGCATGGGGGGTTAGAGGAGACACTGAAATGAGTCAAAAATCTTCCAAGGCTTAGCGTGGCGCTAAATACACATACAAACCCTGCAACGAATTGCCTGCGTCCAGACCCCGTCATCTCCACCCTTCTTAGGCCAACCATTTTGCCTCTCTGTGCCTCAGTTTCCCCATCTCTAATATGGCCCTGAAGGGGCTGAATGAGCCACACGGTGTGTAACTGGGCTTGGCTCAGTTAGTCCTTGCTTGGAACAGGGGGATCCAAGTCAGGCCTACGTTCAAAGAGGTGCTGTGGGCATTGAAGGGGCAAGTGCTTGGGAAACAGGAGCTGTGGTTGCTGCTGCGAGAATGTGGGCTCCTGGCTGCAGAGATGGCCACAGCCCTTTTAGAACGTGACAGGGCACAGGAATGCTCATGCCCTGGCCCCAGTCAGCCTCGGTGGCCGGGAAAGTGATCACAGAGAGAGAATTCAAGCTGGAGACAAAAAGCGACATGCTTGAGGATGTCCGTGGCCCCAGTAGCTATAATAAGCAAAACTGTGAAAGCGCCCAAGTGTTTAACAATAGGAAGACTATTTAGAAAAGGACAGTCCTGACTCTCAGCCCAGGACCGTGTGGCCCTCTACACAATAAGTCCACTGTGTCCATCCCACAGGCCCATCCTTGTGCTGTAAGTTTCAGCCTTCACATTAATGTCCCTGAACAAATGATGATGATGATCACAATTTACTGAGCACATTCTAATGCGCCAGGGGCTGTGCTGGCTGCTCACGGAAGCCCATTTTACAGATGGGAAAGCTGACCGCTCAGTGCCATTAAGTAACTTATCCAGGGTCACACAGCCTCATAATGGGTGAGACAGGGTACGTGCTCAGGTGCGTCCGACCCAGTCATGTACTGGGCCAGCTTGTCCTGGCTTGGGAGTGCCGAATGTTTCATTTTCAGGGATTTCATGAGCTCGTTGTGAAAGCCACTATGAAAAGTCAACTTATATAAACTGATGGGCTAATTATGTTTAAAATAAAGATAATAGGGACGCCTGGGTGGCTCAGTTAGTTAAGCGGCTGCCTTCGGCTCAGGTCATGATCCCAGCATCCTGGGATGGAGTCCCACATTGGGCTCCTTGCTCGGCAGGGAGCCTGCTTCTCCCTCTGCCTCTGCCTGCCACTCTGTCTGCCTGTGCTCGCTCTCTCACACTCTCTCTCTCTCACAAATAAATAAATAAAATCCTTAAAAAATAAAAAAAAAATTAAAAAAAAATAAAATAAAGATAATAAAGTCTCAAAGCTCATTACTTCCTAAGTATTTGGCCATTATCTATGCTCTGGAGATTCTTTACATCTATAATGATGGAAATACTATATAATGCTGTGCACAGATCTTCCCAACTCCACATTCAGTGACTTAATGTTGCAAACTTGAATCTGGCTATCACCACAGAGATTGGGAAATGGTACAATCAACTCCCCCTCCCCCCTACCCCAGGTATCAAACGTTCATCAGTACAACACTGGGCAGACCCCCCCGCGAACGCTCTGGATCTTGTCTCCCTTCACAGGGGAGGACATTCCATGGCATTAAGTCAAAGTTACAGAACAGAAGAGCAGGCACAAATAGCAAGAATCCTCGGCCTGCCCAGCCCCCACACAAGGAGGGGGAAATTCTCCAGTGTCACGAGATCAGGTCAGAGCTGACCCAGGGCAACTCTGCTGGGAGGTTCTGCCTGACATCTGACCTAGAGCTTGCTTGTTTTCTTGATAAGTGGGTAGGGAAGAAAAGCCGTTTGCCCTGTTGGTTAGAAATTCCTTCCAGGATGGGTAGGGCTCATGGAGTCACCCCAAAGTGTTTTTCTCACCTCCAGAATGGTCTCAGCTGCGTCAGCAACTCCCTCTCCCACCACCATGGAGCTGATCACCCTGGACGCCCCCCCCCCCCATAATGTCCCACTTTATCCGCTCGGCTAATATTTACTGAGGCCCAACTACACGCCAGGCACTTTGCTAGGCACTGGGCATAGAGCAGTGCGAGGGACACAGTGTCTACCCTAGGGGAGTGAGCGTCCTAGCAGGAGCATCTAAGAACATAGCTCTGTCCTCAGACCACCATTATACCACTTCATCGAACATGCTGTAATGCAGGGTGCCTACGTGGCTCACTTAAGTGTCTGACTCTTGGTTTCAGCTCAGGTCATGATCTCAGGGTTGTGAGATCAAGCCCCATGTCCAGCTCTGTGCTCAACCGAGAGTCTGGTCTCTCTTTCCCCCTGCTTCTGCCCCTCCCCCTCTGCCCCATTCCCTGCTCTTATGCTATCTCTAAAATAAAATCTTTTTTTTTTTTTTAAAGATTGTCTTTATTTATTTGACAGAGAGAGGGAGAAATCACAAGTAGGCCAGAGAGGCAGGCGGGGGTGGGGGGAGCAGGCTCCCTGCTGAGCAGAGAGCCTGATGCAGGGCTCGATCCCAGAACCCTGAGATCATGACCCAAGCCGAAGGCAGAGACTTAATCCACTGAGCCACCCAGGCGCCCCTAAAATATAATCTTTAAACAACAACAACAACAACATCCTGTAATCCAAGGCCGACACATTTTGGTGGTGACATCTTCCTACGACAGCAGGCACTTCTATTTGCCAGTTCAAGTGGCTGCCCTGCGGCAAGAGGGTAAACACACAATTTAGGAGACCCATAGGGGATGGAGGCATTGGGGTGAGAGACTTGCATTCTTTCAGATTTTATGCATATCAGGGCATTTATTAATATTTTTATACCACTGTTTCAAAGTCACATCACTCAGCTATATACAAAGAGGACATCCATGATATAGCTAAGCTTCTACCACCCCCTCTAGGTGGAGGGAAAGATCAACAGGGCCTGTGTGACACAGTAGGTGGGGTCAGAGATGAAAGGGGCGGAGGCATATGGGCAGGGCCTGGCCGGTCCCCAGCTCCTCCAACCCACCTTTTCTGAGTCCTAGGGGGACCTCTTAACCTACAGTCTTAACCCGAACTTTGAAGCCTTCAGGGAGAAACTCGCTTTTCACAGCATGGCCCAGGACAGGCAGCAGCTGCGACAGCAGAAAGCCCTGACCAGAGCTCTCAGCTTGGATTTTTGGGGAGACCGGAACATGCAGCAAGTAGGTCTGCAACAAAGCGAGAACAGAACTAGCCTAGAATTATAGATTCTCGGCCTGGAATCGGTTCTGCCATGGCCCACGCCCGGCTCCACATTTCATCCCCTACTGCCCTGCCCTGCAGGATGCCTCCTCCAGGAACCCTTCCCAGATCCACCTGACTCTAGGCCCTCCTTGCCACCCCATCACAATACCATGTCTATTCCTCTGTCAATACCAGACCCGCTCCCCCAGGATTTGGTTTCAGTGACAGTCTAAATCAGTGGCCAGCAAGGAAGGCGTGATGGAGATTGTCCCCACCCTCAGCCTACTGGCTGGGGCACTGACTTGTTCACACACACTTACCCCTGGCAGTTAGCTACTGCTACCATCCGTTCTTGACTAACTCAAAGCCTCCAAAATGCGGGAGCCTCCACCTGCTCTTGCCTCCTCTGAAGGCCTGAATACCCAGATGACAGCAGTAAAGGGTGCCTTGGATGGGGGTGGGGTGGCCACAAGAGCCAAGTTCAGGTCCTCCTGTTTTGGGGCAGCTCAATTCCCCTCTCTTGGTCTCCGTTTCTTTAACTGAGAAACAGGACACCTCCAGAGTAATTTGGAACTAAGAACAAACTGCAAGGTCCTTCACAAAACTCTGTAATAATAGGAGAGGGGTCTGGGTACAACCCACACGTACTATGTGCCTGGCAGTCACCCTGATCACTCTGCCCTGGGAGGAAACTGGCATGGTGAGCCTTCCCATTTTACACCCAGGACAGCGATGCTCCGAGGTTATGTAACTTCAGATTACTGAGCCCTGGAGCTGGAACTGGAACTCAGGTCGAACTCCATCCACCTCCCATTGCTCATCACACACCCGCCTACAATCGGCGGCTGCCAGTGGTGTTCCAACAGCTCAAGGGGGCGGGGGACACAGTCCTTTCAGGCTGTTTCCAACCCTCCGGCCTCAACCTCTGATTGGTGAGGGGGACAAAATAACAGGGGTCCCTGAGACGGGTTCAGGAAGGCAAGGGCTGGGTATCCGCCTGCAACCCCCTGAACCACAACGGGCCTCAGTTTTCTCAGCTGCCATATAGGGGCCCTCCTCCTGCCCCTCCAGTGGTGGCAGTTTCAAGAATCATCAGACGTGGCCATGACAAAGCTCGCCCGGGCTCTTGCAGGGTGGGAACGGCCCTCGCGTCTCTCCGGGTTCCCACCTGTCACCTGTAGACACCCCTTCCTCGCCCCTCTCCCCTAGGCGTGGAGGAGAGAGCGCAGGTCGCCACCCCACCTCGGTTTCCCCGCCAGCCCCGCGCTCACCGGGGGTCCGGCTGCCATCGCTGAGCGGGTGCCACGGGTCGCGGTCGGTGGCCACGAGGAGGCAGTCGGGGTCACGCAGGTGCGCGCACGCCTCGCTCAGCTTGGCGAAGGTGAAGTGCTCGTCGTAGCCCACGAGCACGGCGCGCACGCGCGGGGCCGCGCCCGGGTCCTCGCGGGGGTCCCCGGCCAGGCGCAGCCCCGCGGCGCGCAACTCGGCGCGGAGCCCCTCGCCGCCCAGCACGAACACGGCGCCCGGCGCGCCCGGCGGCCCGAGCAGGCGCTGGCGCAGCAAGCGCGCGGCGCACAGCGCGGAGCTGAACACCTGCTCGGCGCGCAGCCCCCCGAAGCCGAGGCGCGCGAAGCGGAGGGCCAGCTCGGGCCGCGCGCGCCGGCTGTTGTTGCTCACGAACAGCGCCGCCTTGCCGGCCCGCGCCAGCCGCTCCAGCAGCTCCGGGGCGCCCGGCACGGCGCGCTCGCCGTTCCACAGCACCCCGTCGCAGTCGAACAGGACCCCCTGCGTCCGACCCAGCACGTCGCGCAGGGCCGCGCCGCGCAGCCGCTCACAGCGCGCCATGCAGCCCCCTGGCCGCCCGCACGGCCGCACCGCGCCGCTCTCCCTCCGCGGGCACTGCGCGCCGGCCCGCAGCCCGCCCCGTGCCCCGCGGCGGCCAATCGGCGCGCCGGAAGGGCCGGGGGGCGGAGTCACGGCCTGGCCCGCGGACCAATGGGAGCAAACACCTCGGAGACGAGCGCGGCCTCGACCTAACGGAACCTGAAATAAAGGGTAAATCTCGGCCGCCGCCGAGGGGAGGGGACCAATGAAGACCTCGCCCTCGCCTCGTCCCCAAACTCGGCTAGGCCAGTCGCCGCCGAGTTTCGACCCCGACTGGCCAATTACAGGGCGGACTGACGTTCCTCTTGGCCAATAAAGAGTTACGAATAGAAAATCTGGAGCGATTAGCCGCCCTTGCGTTCCCCAGCCAATCAGAAGCCTCGTAGAGCTGGTTGCTAGGAGGGAAACAGAGATGCTAAGGGAGCTGTTGCCTTTGGGTCAAATCTCATTGCCCTCTGAACCGTGGACGCTCCAGTTCTGAGCAAAGTCCAGAGAAGCGTGTTGGTATGACGATAGGAAAGAGGCACGTAGTATCTTCTCGAACGCCAGGATCCCTGGCCTAGACCAGTCGTTCTCCGTGCTGGCTGGTAGAGTCCCCCTGGGGAACTTGTATTTTCAGATATAATTTACATACAAGTAGGATGCGCAGATCTTAAATGCACGGCTGGATGACTTTGACAAGTGCGTTTTAAAAATACCAAAGCGTGGGGACGCCTCGGTGGTTCAATCGGTTAAGCATCGGCCTTCAGCTCGGGTCATGATTCCAGGGTTCTGGGATTGAGTCCTGCATCCGGCGGGCTCCCTGCTGAGCAGGGAGCCTGCTTCTCCCTTTGCCTGCTGTTCCCCCTGCTTGTGTGTGCGCGCGCTCTCTCTCTCTGACAAATAAACAAAATATTTAAAAAAAAATACCAAAGCGTAGCTGCACTCCGGAGATTGATTTGTTTTGGGTGGGGCCAATATATATATTTTTTAAACACCCCAGGCCAGGGTGGAGAGGTACTGGGTCACCAAGCTGCTAGAGGCAGCCTGTCACTCAGCACCCTGGGGACGGGAGGGGATGGAGGGGGACGGAAGACCCAGTTGCCCAGGACAGCGATTGGGGTGACTTGGCTGCTCAGTCCCCATCTGGGGAGGCTTGTGTCACAATTCCAAGTTGTCAGCCAGCCTCTGAGAAGACGCTGAAAACCTGGCCTTCAGGAAAAACCAGAGCTCCAAAGACCTGCGAAAAGCCACCCTGTCCCCCGTCTCTGAGGCTCAAATAATTCCTGTTCCCCCGTGCCCTGGCCTTTTGCTCCTGTCTCAGGTGCTTTCCTTAGCTTGGAATGTTCTTCCTTCTTCCCTTTTTCACCTGGACAACTCCTAAAAGACTTTTTTTTTTTTCTTTTCCTTAAAGATTTTACTTATTTGACAGAGAGAGCAAGAGAGGGAACCCAAGGAGGGAGAGTGGGAGAGGGAGAAGCAGGCTTCCCACCGAGCAGGGAGCCTGATGATGCGGAACTTGATCCCAGAACCCTGGGATCGTGACCTGAGCTGAAGGCAGATGCTTAACGGCCGAGCCCCCCAGGCGCCCCTAAGACTCTTTGAACCACCTCTTCCACGAAGCCTTCCTGTGCCCTCCACACACAGTCTGGGTTAGCTGGTCGGCCCCTAACTGGCTTGACGTGGGCTCCCAGTGCCATTATACTTGATTCTGACTGTCAGGTCTCCTGCCTGTTACCAGGAGCTCCTTGGGCATAGGGCTGAGCTGGGGGCCTGGCCCAGGTTCCCGCACGGAGCAGCCACCGTGGTCTGCAGACAGATCCAGCTCTGCTCCTTGAGGGAGCCTTACCTGTCCCCACTCTGGGAACAGCAGGAGTTGGGGGCACTGACATCCACAGCGGCCAACGTTTACAGGGCACTTGTGTGTGCAAGGGTGGTGCTCAGGCCTTTACGGGAATGTCTCATGTAATCCTCAACACACTTCTAGGGTGGAGATTGCTGTCCCGTTTCCCAGAGCACCAAGAAGTGAATTGCTCGGGCTGTGAGGGACGGACCCAGGCTCTGGAATCAGGGAGACCCGGGTCCTGATTCCATGTCCATGCCTCATCTGCTGTGTGCCTGGCAGGTCACTTTCTGAGCCTCAGTCTCTCCTCAACCAAAGGTGATGGGATTTACTTCCGCAGGAGAGGGTTCTATGGAAAAACCACGCACCGAAAAGCACGGGGGAGAGCACAGAGTAAGCGCTGAGAACGCTGGCCCTTTTTATTTCAGACAGGAAAAATGGAAGGAAGCAAAGAAGAGGGAATATCTTCCCTTTCACGCAAGTGGCTTCTTTCTTTTGAGGGCAGAAAGGAAAAAACCGATGATCATTGGGGCAGCTGCTCCAGTTTTGTCCAAAATAATTTATTTGCCAGCCTTAAAAACAACACGTTGGCAAGAGAAAAATAACAGTCCTGTAGGAGCAGGCAAGCCCCTCCTTCCTTCTGGCGGCTCCCCGGGGACCCTGCCAGAGAGCTGGGAGTCGGGTGAAGGCCCCCCCAAGCCCAAGGCAGCTGCAGAGGAAAGGGTCTGGAAGCGGATGACTGTCCTGAGTCCTCCTTGCCATGGGGGCCGACCCAGCGGGCACCGAGGCACTTGTATGCAAAGGCTGAAGGCCCCCAGCCCGGGGAAAGGGCGAGAGCCATGTCCTGGGGGGGCAGGCGGGAGGGAGAAGATGCTGAGGGGCTGTTGCCGAGGCGCAGCAGGCTCAGTCGGTCTCCGAGGCGAGGCTCCTGGGCCGGGGTTGAGGGGGGATAGCGGGGGGAGTGGAGGCCCTGCCTACAGCCTCGGGGGCCCCTCCGTCCTCTGGGGCCGCCCCCAGGTCCACCTGCACATTTGCACCAGGGCTGGGGGAGGCCGGCCGAGGGGAGGCCGGGCTGGGGGAGGCTGGTGAACGCCGGCTCTGGCGCCGGGCGGGCTGGGGAGGATTGGGGGGCAACGGGGGTGGCACTGTGGGGGCCCGGAGGTTGCCGACCACCAGACGGCGGGGCAGAGCCTGGGGGGTCACAGGGCTGCTAGAGCCAGGGGGCGCGAGTGGGGCTGGAGGGGAGGAGCGCGTGCTGGAGGCCTGCGGGGGCGGCATGGTGGGCCGGGCTGGTGCTGGGCGCTTGGCTGTGGAGGAAGGATGGGGTGGGGAGGTGGTTAGGCATCCACCTCAGGACCTTTGCCATTCCTTCCGCCGGAACTCTGTTCCACGGCTGGCTCCTCCTCACTTAGGCCTCTCTCCATGGGCCTCACCCTCTCTAGAGTACCCCTTCCCCAGTCCTGCTCTAGGTACTGTTACAGTTTCCTGTTGTATATTCTTCATAGGACTTGCTTCCCTCTGAAGGGAGCATGTCCGCTTTTATTTTGCGTGACTCCCTGAGGAGCGGTAAACGGAGAGAGGCCATCCTGTGTGGGGTCGCCCAGCCCAGTGTTGGGGGCACAGAGTGGATATCCATACGTATTTGTTGAACAAAGAAGTGCTGGCTGTCCCTCCTGACTCTTGGGTCTTGCTTGCCTCTTGGGAGCCCACCAGAAGCCCCCCAGCCCAGTTTTCAGAGATCCCACTGCACAGTTCCAACCTCATGAGATGGCTGAGAGGCCAGGAGGCCCGGACTCTGGTCCTAGCCTCACCTCCACCCACTCCCACTGTGGGTTTGGGGCAAATCATGCCCCCTGGGTCCTCGGTTTCCTCATCAGTGAGATGGGAAGCAAGCCTGGACTTCCCAGGGCTGGCAGGAGGACCTTCGGGCCCCTGAAGTGCGGTGCCCCAGTGCACACGTATCCCTAGACGCCCCATCCTGCAGGACAGTCCCTCTGTGACTTGTCAACTCCTGCTGGTCCAGAGGCCCCGACAGCTGCTCCTGGCTCTACACTGTACCCCCAGGTAGAAAACTCCAGGGCTTCATGGGCTGGTTCGGCCCTCCCAAGTGTCCTGGTCCCTGGCAGTGACTCCCCATCTAAACCCTGGGCCTTGGCGTTAGGCCAAGTCAACAGGTGTAAGCACCACAGGGATGCAGAGGAACTCCAAAATTCTTCTCACCACCACCGCCTCCCCCACTTCGTTGCCCTTGGAAGCCTCCACCCCATGTTCCCTTGTCTTTGCTCCACTCTCTGGACTTCTTGACGGACTGGACCCCTCAGCCACCCACCCCGAGACGGCTAAGCTTCACGGAGCGTGAGCCGTGTGCCGGGTAGAGTCAGGCAGTAGTGTTTAACAAACAGCCCTACAAGGCAGGTGTGGGTCTTGTTCCATGACGCAGGGGAGGAGGGGCAGACCTGGTGAAGTCACCTGCCCAGGGTCACAGAGCTGGAATCTGAACCCAGAGTGCCAGGCAGCAAGCCTGAGCTCTTGGCCGCCTGGACTCCTGGCCTCGCCAGCTGTCTGAAAACATGGCCCCTTCTCCCTGCCCACCTCCTTTCCCCTCTCCCTCCCCAAGCCAACTTACTCTTCCGAGCCATGTCCTCCGTTGGAGTGGCCGCCTCTGAGGGACTCCTACTGACCTTGGGGGAGGCTGGTCTGGGGGGCACCTCAGACTCTGCCCTAGGAAGGAAGAACAGGATCAGGGTCAGGCCTGGCCACCTCCCAGGAGGTCTCCTGGAATCCTGGGGAGACTCCCAGCCAATAGGCTGAGTTTGGGTCCTCCCAGGACTTGTCACCCACCACCTTGTGTCTGGGCCTGGGATCTGTCCCTAGGCTGCCCCCCTCTCTCCCAGAGGATGCTTCTGGCTTTGGCCAGGGTTTGCGTCTAGGGAAGCCCTGGTTTCTGTGTGACACTGTGACCGTGTCCTTGGATTCCCGTGGACCAGGAAGGCGGGCGGAGTGCAGGGCCTGTATGGGCTTTTAAGCCCCATCTGAACTTCACTGGATATTTTAGCGACTAGAAGCCAGAGAGCGGCTGAGAAGTGGAAGGGGAGGCCGCGGCTCATTCCTGGCTTCCTCCACCTCTCTGCTCACTTGGCTCCTCTTAGGGATCCTGCGTGAAAGCAGCCGCCTAGTCCAGCTCCCCAACCTGCTCCCCTCTCCTACGAGAGCACAAGTCACTGCCCGGCATGACAGCATCCATCTGTCGGGGGGCTTGGTGACTCTCTCTCCCCTGCCCTGGGAAAGCAAGCGCTAAAGGCCACCTTTGTCTGCCTTGCTCCTCTGGGGAAAGTCTCGGTTTGGGCCCCCGCTGTGCCGTAACAAGCCATGCCTGCTTGGCACAGCGCCAGGGTACTTCCAGAGGACCACGAAGCCCTTCCAGGTCAAAAGGCTCAAAGAGGAGACCGGAAGGTATTTACAAGTTCCAGCTAACCAGCTCCTTCGTTCCCTAAATCCCCAGGACCCCAAACAGTGCCCGGCACACAGTAGGTGCTCAGTAAAGAGCCATACGATGAACGAGGGAACACATCAGAGGTGGGGAGGAATATCGCTTCCGAGTCTCCATCCCACCCCCTTCAAATGGGGAAACCTGGTATTTGGGATGAAAATACAATAATTAGGGGCACCTGGGTGGCTCAGTGGGTTAAAACCTCTGCCTTCGGCTCAGGTCATGATCCCAGGGTCCTGGGATCGAGCCCCGCATCGGGCTCTCTCCTCAGCAAGGAGCCTGCTTCCCCTTCCCTCTCTCTGCCTGCCTCTCTGCCTACTCGTGATCTCTGTCTGTCAAATAAATAAATAAATAAATAAATAAACAAATCTTAAAAAAAAAAAACAAAACACAATAATTACGTTTCCTAAAATATTGCTGGAAGCCCTGAGATGGTGCCTCAAGCTGACGTCTTGGGGCAAAGATGGGGGTCATTCATATCTGTCAGTCCTTACCTTTCCTTGGTAGCTGCTGAGGCTGGGGCTGGGGCTGGGGCTGGGGCAGGGGCAGGGGCTGGGGGTGGAGCAGGGCCTGGGGCCGCCACAGCAATCATTGGAAGCTCCTCAGCCTCTGGCCTGTGGCTGACCTTGTCCTGGGAGTCAGGGGCTGAGAACAGGCCTGACACGTTGAAGTTGATGTCTGCGGACAGAAGGAAGCTATGTCTTAAATTCCAGGACCTCAGCCAGTGTCAGGACTGCCTTCCCTTTCCCCTGACACTCAGTGGACCACGTTTCACCTTCCTGCTCCCACACGAGCCTCACAATAACCCTGCAAGGTAGGCAGGATCATGCCCATTTTACAGATGAGACACTGAGGCTCGGAACAGAGAAGCAATTTGCTCCAGGTCTCATAGTGAGTTCATGGAGATGCCAGGGACTGAGCTGAGTCTGGAGGGCACCGAGCTGGTCAGAGAGTGCAGAGGGACACGTTCACAAAGGCAGGCACTTTAGGGCGCCTGGGTGGCTCCGTGGGCGAAGTGCCTGCCTTCGGCTGAGGCCATGATCCCAGGGTCCTGGGATTGGAGCCCTGCATCTGGCTCTCTGCTCAGCAGGAAAGGTCTGTTTCCCCCTCTCCCTCTGCCCCTCTCCCCCTGCTCTGCTCTTTCTCGAGCTCTCTCTCTCCAATAAACAAAATCTTAAAACAAAACAAAACCAAACAAAGGCAGGAGCTTTACCTCCAGGGAAGAGGGTATCCGCCTTCTGTATCAGAACCTCCACCACGCCCACCACCTGGATGGAGGACACGGAGGCCGCATCGAGCTGGGCCTGGTCCCTGGAGCAAAAGGGAACAGAAGTGAGCAGTCCATTTCCTAAAGTCTTCATGAGCCCAGCTCTCTTTCTGGCCCAATCAGATCAAGTGCCTGCTCTCAGGAAGCTCACAGATGGGCACCCGGGTGGCTCTTGGGGTGAAGCATCTGCCTTCAACTCAGGTCATGCTCCCTGCTCAGCGGGGAGTCTGCTTCTCCCTCTCCCTCCGCTGCTCCCTCCACTGCTCCTGCTCTCCCTCCCCACTGCTCATGCTCTGTCTCACACACATACTCTCTCTCTCACATAAATAAATAAAATCTTTAGAAAAAAAGAGCTCACAGACCACCAGTGGATGGCCAGTGTGTCGCTCACATACCCAACGTTCCCCCTCCTTCACTAGGCTTCAGTAGGCAGATGGTTCCCTTTCCCTCGAAGTTCTTGGATCTAGGAAGCCTCTACCAAGTAACCATCCTCAGCAAATGAATGAAATCTTTCTGCCATCTGTGGCCAGGTGCATTGAAACGACCCCTCCCATAGCACACACGGCACTTTACAGCTTGGAAACCATTTCTCCATTCATTGTCTAATTCCCAAAGCAAAAACCTTCAGAGTCTGTATAATTTCTCTCCAATTTACAGATGAAGAAATGGAGATCCAGAGAGCGATGTCCAAAGGCATTTCTGGAAGGGCGAGGGGGTGGGGCTAGAACCAGATCTCTGGGCTCCCAGCACTCCAGGCTGCCCATTACCACTCTCACCCAGGACGCCTCGCTCCAAAACCCTGTGGGGTCCACACTCCCTTTGGGCTGCTGCTCATGGCGAGCCTTGAGATGGGGAACTCAACCCACTGCAAGGATGGGGAAGCTGAGGCCCAGGGGAAAAGTAAGTAGCAGACGGCTGTGGTTGGCGGGGCGACTGCCCTTTGCCCCTCACCCTTCTTTCTCGGGGGGCCACAGCAGGTTGGGGCCCAGGACGATGGCGATGTTGCTGGGGGTCATCTTATTCACCTCCTGCTCCTCGGCTAGCAGTGCCAGGAACTTTAGCAGGTACCTGGGGAGGCAGAAGGTAGGCGTGGTCACGGACAGGGCCACAAACACCCAGTGATGCCCAAGGCCCGAGACTTTCTCAGCCTGGGGTTTCCAAAGTGTGGCAAAGGCCCCCCTCAGGATCCTTTAAAAATTTTTTTTTTTAAGATTTTATTTATTATTTGACAGAGAGAGACACAGCGAGAGAGGGAACACAAGCAGGGGGAGTGGGAGAGGGAGAAGCAGGCTTCCCGCTGATCAGGGAGCCTAATGTGGGGCTCGATCCCAGGACCCTGGGATCATGACCTGAGCTGAAGGCAGAATCTTAATGACTGAGCCACCCAAGCGCCCCTAAATTTTTTTTTTAGAGATTTTATTTATTTGTCAGAGAGGGAGAGTGAGCACAAGCAGGGGAAGCGGCCGGCAGAGGGAGAGGGAGAAGCAGGCTCCCTGCTGAGCAAGAAGCCCAATATGGGGCTCGATCCCAGGACCCTGGGATCATGACCTGAGCTGAAGGCTGACTCTTAACCGACTGAGCCACCCAGGTGCCCCTAAAATTTTTTAATAGTTAAATGAGTTGACCTGCTGAGTGCCACGCATGTATGGGGCGCTGCGCTAAGCTGAGAATCTTCCTCCCTGCCCTGTGAGGCAGGAACTGGTGTGCTCTGTGTTTTCCTGATGAGGGCACGGAGGCACAGAGAGGTCAGACTACCTGCCCAAGGCCACACAGCAGCAGAGGTGGGAACTTCAAGCCAGGTGGCATGGCTTCAAAGGTCCTAGGAGTGCCGTTTAGCTCAATGTCTAGTAGGAAAAACATGACTAGCCCGTCTCAGCTGTGGTTTTAGAGATCTTGCCTAGGACGAGGGGCCGGGCTTGGGCTCACCTGAGGTTGTTGAAGTTCTCCCGGGGCAGGCGGCCACACACCTGTTGGAGGGCCTCCAGCCGGGCCCCTGGCTCCTTCAGGCTGGGGATGGGGAGAGACCTGGTGAGCCAGTCCAGGAACCCACCTCCGCAGCCCCACCGTCTCCAGCATCCCCATTGCCCCCTCACCTGGCTGCCCTCATCCAATCATCATAGAGGTCAAAGGTCATCAGGGGCTCCGGCAGCTCCCGCAGATAGGACTTAAGGGCACCTGAAGTGGTGGCAAGGGTCTCGGACACGGTTCCCGAGGCCCCTACCTCCACCCCGGTGCCCGGTATCTGTTAGGAACCAGGCCCTGTTTACACTGACGTGACCAGATCTGATCATTTCTTTGGGCCCTGGGCCTTCTGGAGAAAATGATGAAGTCTGGCAGACTTGTTCGCAGCCAGATGTCCGCGCATGCGGGGGCTTCATCACGGAGCACCCCCCCCGCCCCCCACGGACCTCTGTGTGTCCTGAGGTGTCGATCACCAGGCCTTCAAGCAAACTACCACGGGAGTGCTCCAGGCAGCTGCGGGGAAGGGATTCGGGGGGGAAGGCCCTCTTCCCGGGGCTCCTGGGAGCAGGCACCTGCCACGGCATGGGGGTCGGAGCAGAACTCCTGCAGGCTGCAGGGGTCCGAGGCCATGGTCTGCTTGAGACGCTTCAGCACCGAGGCTCCTGCAGCCAGACGGAAGAGGCCCTGGGGTACAAGAGGAAATGGGCAGGGGGGTCACGGAGGGGTGGGCAGGGGAGGATGCCCTGGCTCACTCGGCAGGGGCACCCGGCCCTCATGGGGCGCATGTCCCCACCAGTCTGATGGGTGATGTGGGGCCCACAGTGTGCACAGCTGCCCTTGCTCTCAAGGCCTAGGATTTGGCCCAACGTGGGAGGTCTGGGAGAAGCTGGCAAAGTGGTGGGGAGACAGGGGTCTGGTTAGGAGTGGGAGGGAGAGAGGAGGCCAGGCAGCGCTGTCAAGAAGCTTAAGTTGAGGGGCGCCTAGGTGGCTCAGTTGGTTAAGCAACTGCCTTTGGCTCAGGTCATGATCCTGGAGTCCCGGGATGGAGTCCCACATCGGGCTTCCTGCTCGGCAGGGAGTCTGTTTCTCCCACTGACCTCTCTCCTCTCATGCTCTCTTTCTCTCAAATAAATAAATAAAATCTTCTTAGAAAACGAAGCCTAAGCTGGCCTTTGAGCAGGTTCTACCCCTTAAAGGTCTGGGCTCAGGAACGGAGCTGACACACTAGGGACCGCCTGGTGCAGCGGATGGACTTGGGCCACCGGCAGCAGGGGCCGCATGGGGAGGGGGGTGGTGGGGGGGAGCAAGCCTTACTGACACCCTCCGGTGTGCCGCGGGGCACATGTTCCTCGTGGCCTCCGCGGTCCCCCCCTTGTAGAAGGGAGCCAGTGAAGGCTTCCTGCAGGGGCTTCTGGGATCACTAAACAGAGCAAGAAGCATAAAGGCCTTAGGGCAGCAGGAGGCTGTGGCCTCATGGGAACCTGGGCTCTAATGGTGGGGTCACAGCACCAGCATAGGGCAGCCTATGGACGCTATGGACAGAGGGAGGGCCCCAGGGCTCCGGCCCGACCTGCCCCGTGGGTCCCCACCTCTTCCTTCATGCCGTCAGAAAGCAGCATCATGACGCAGGCCTCAATGGGCAGGGCGATGTCCCGGCCCAGATTTTGCAGATGGGTTTCCAGGGACACCCCATACACCCCGAGGGGGGTGGCCGTCGTCAAGGGGGAGGGGTCTGCAGGGACGAGACACATCAGCGGCCCAGGGTCCTCCCCCCGCTGGCAGCCAGGGTACCCCTAGACATCCATAAAGCTTACTGCTTTGGCCAATGGTACCACCTCCTGCCCAATCATCCACACCACAGATCCTGAAATCAACCAACATCTCTCTCGAACCCACCCACCTCCACCGTTGCCACCCCAGTCCAGGCCACCGTCCCCTCCCTTCTGCCTCCTAAAGGTCTCCTGACTCCAGTCCTGCCCCTTCACTCCATCCTCTGCATAGCAGACAGCCTCTCTATCACAAATCTCATCAGAACTAATCTGCCAGCTTCTTAAACAGGCCTGGAGCAGGGCCGGGGCGGGGGATGTGGGGCCGGGCCCTGCCTCTGTCTGCACCTGCTTGGCTGTGGTTCTCCCTCAGCTCAGCCAGGGCTGTGTCCAACGAGCTCAAGGACTTGCGATGGTAATCAGCTTGAATCTCCATGAGCTGCGGAGACAGGGGGGTCCCCCCAGGGGGAGTGAGGGAAGTCACGTCTCCCTGGAGTCCCTAAGAACACACTCCTCCCTCCCACATCTGGAAGGGTGTCCCAGTGGCCCCTGGTGTCCACCCCTGAGTTCCAGTGGCTGGAGCCCCATCTTGGGACTCACGTGGATGAAGTAGTTGGCATACGTATCCTCCTTGGTGGCAAAGTGGTAGAGGTCGGCCAAGTACTCGTCCTTGGAGACAGAAAGGAGGGGGCTCAGACCGGTGAGGCTGGGGCCCAGAGGGGAAACTGAGACCCAGAGGGGTGAATGACTTGTCCAAGCTCTCTGTGGAGGGCCCTGGTCACATCTCCTCTCTCTGGTATGAAGTCTCCAGCTTCTACGGAAGTCTACAGCTTCTAGCCCTCATCTCTGTGCCATACCCTTAGCACAGTGCTTATGTCATTGACCATTCACTCCTCACTCACTCAGCAAGCCTGCGGGGACGGCGGCCAGCACACCAGGTCCCGGCCTCCCAGGAACTGCGTATGCGGCATAGACAGGAGGCTAAGAGCTCGGAGGCTCACTCCCTGGGATCAAATCCCCGCTCTGCTGCTTGCCAGCTGTGTGGCCCTGGGTGAGGCAGATCACCTCCCCGAGCTCCAGCTTCCCCTCCCTGAAATGGGGACAGGACCCACCCTTGCCGCCCCCCACCCGCATCCTGGGAACCGCAAGCGCCCCGCTAACCTTGCTGGTCTCCACCCTCTTCTTCAGCTCCTCCTCCTCCTCCTTCAGCGTCTCCATCTTGGTGGCCGTGGCCGTATGACCGTAACTGCCAGGGCCGCCGCCCAGGCCCTGACCGCCG
This sequence comes from Mellivora capensis, assembly GCA_004024625.1. Lineage (NCBI taxonomy): Eukaryota > Metazoa > Chordata > Mammalia > Carnivora > Mustelidae > Mellivora > Mellivora capensis. The sequence continues at coordinate 63,348 of PISX010008421.1, forward strand.
CCTGAGTTCTTAGCTGCCTGAGTGAGTCTGGCAACAACGATCCCGAGGTGGCGTGGTCAGTGTCCCCCCCCCGCTGCCTGTCCAGAGCCAAGGGTCCCTTCCATATGCCTGACCGCCCAGGATTCTGGGATTTATGGATGAACATCCCAGAGCCCCATTTGCCCGGAGCCTCCTTCAGCCTGGGGAGGGGCCGTGAGTGCTCGAGGCCGCCCCCTGGTGGCGGGCTTGGTGATCGCAGCAGCCAGCCCCAGGGTGGTGGGCGGGGCCCTCTCCTGCAGTCCAGGGATCTTAGAGGATCATTTCTGGCTCTCCTAGGCGCTGGGGGAGTCACCCTCAGCTGGCATGAGCACATGCACACACATGTTAACAGAGACTAGATGTGTACACGAGGGCACACAGTGTCGCCAGCGGGCCCTGCCATGGCCTCCGAGTGTGGGTTCTGTGGCTGTCTATGGGGGCTGACCAAGGTGCGGAGCCCACCCAGGGACTCTGGCTCCCACCTGCTCTTCAGGGTGTTCCAGTCCGACACCAGCTTCTGCAGGCTCTTCTTGCGCTTAAGGATGATTGGCAGCTCCTCCTGGGGGCAGGCGTGGGGGGAGGGTGGAGGTTAGCGGACAGAGGAGGCTGGGGAGGGGGTGGGGTGAGGGCGGGGCTGGGGGAGTGGGGACGGTCACCTCACTCAGCTTGCTGAGCGGCTGCAGGACATCCCTCTCCAGAGTCATCTCAAACTCAGCCAGAATGCGGGCCAGCTGGTTCTGAATGGCACAGCTCATCTCTAAGGCCTTCCTGTGGACACAGCACCCATCGGGCCCTCACCCCCATGCAGAAACACTGGGTGGGGCCTCCTCCCTCCCCATCACCCCCTGTCCCTTCTAGCTCTCCTTCATCTCTCAGCTAAGCAGCCCCCCTCCCAGGCCTGGCCATCCTCCCTGACCTGGACACTGACCACCCCCCTATCCCTAGCACAGATGCTAACTGACCCTCAGCCTGGTCATCCTTCCATGGGGGATGCCCTTCCTCACCTGGACCCCCTCCCAGCCCAGATCTGCCCCCCTTGGCATCTCTGGGTGAGGGCCGGGGCCCGGTCCATGCTCACCCCATGCTGGAATCGGGGTCCAGCTCCTTGAAGCTCTCAGCCATCGTGGTGGACAGAGCCATGAGGGGAAGCTTCTTCTGCAGGAAGGCCAGGGCCTGGCTGTGAGCACGTGCTCACTTGCCGGGTCTCCCTCCACCCCACCTAAGCACACAGAGGGCTCCTTGGGGACAGGGCCCCTGCTGAGGCCCTCGGTGTGGCCAGGGGAGGAGGGAAGCCAAGAGGGCCACAGTCTTAGGTGGGAGTGGAGACAGGAAGACGGCCAGGCAGGGCAGAGTGGCATCTCCCTGTGACCATATCGCCCACCCCATCTTTTCCCCCTCCCAGAAACCAATCAACTAGGCCTGAAGAAACCACTGAGTACTCTCTGAGTACTCTCGCACACAGAAGGGGCAGGCAGCAGGCCCAAGGTCACACAGCTGGACGGAGGAATGGAGGCCCTGGGAGCAGGCTGGGGGTGGGGCTCTTCCCCTACCCCAGGGCATCGGTGGCTCTGCACTTAGTCACTGCTAAGCTCAAAACCCTCCCACCTAGAGTTAGGAAGAGTCCCAGCTTGAGTCAGAAAGACCAGGGATCAAGCTTCGGTGTTGCCACTTACATGCTGTGTGACCTTAAGACTTTACCTCTAAGACTTTACCTCTCTGTGTCCGTTTCCTCATCTGTACAAAGTACTAATAAAGGCAGCCTCCTCCTAGGGGTGTCGTCAGCGGGACGTGAGGCAATGCCTAACAGAGCTTAGCAACAGACTCGCTGTTGATTAATACCAGTGAGTATTAGTATCAGCTTAAATGCCACTTCCTTCAGGAAGCCCTCAGGCACTGCCTCAGTTCAGAGGGCCTGCTCTGCTCCGCTCTGGGGGCTGACAGGACAGAGAAGTTCAGGAGTTGTCAGAGGCCTGGCCTTGGCTCAGGGGATCGGCGCAGTGGGGGCCAGGGTGGAGAAGGGGATGGGGAAGAAACAGAGCCTCAAGAGTCACCCCCTCAGTGTGCCAGAGGCTCGAACTAGCAGGGAGACCCCAGCCCTGACCTTACTCTCCCATAGGGTAGAGGTGTCCTGTATGGGCCCCAACTTCCTGGGACCCCCCACTCACCACCCGCTTGTCCATGTCTGCCCCGCTCTGGCCCTGCAGACAGGCCTGCAGCCGCTTGTGCACATTGTGGGCTGCTCGCTTGGCCGGCTCCAGCCGCTGTTCCACCTGGGTGGGGGGTGCTCAGAGTTGGTGGATGGTGGGAGGTTGCTGTCCCCACCCCCTCGCCCCTGCCCTGTTCATTCCCAGAGTAGGAACCACCTTTCCCTTCCCTCCTCCTGGAGACCCCATGGCCAACAGCTTGGGGAATGACTCAGCCCGGCCCCCCCAGATGGCGTCCTGGCCGGGCCCTCCGCTGACAGCTTGCGCGGGCCTGCCTTGCCACCCGCTGCCGGTCCAGGCTTGTACCTGCTGCAGGTCCTCCCCCAGGAACTCGGCGGTCTCCGGGGTGCTGTGAGGGAGGGAGGAGCTTCTGCTGAGGTGGCCCAGGTTAGGAAACCCCCTGCCTCCCCCTGCCCCCTCAAGAGGGCACCTGGGACCCTGGTGGCTTCCACTGCCCCTCCTCTCCTCGTCAGGCCCGCCCTGGGTGGCCGGCCTGCCTGCCTCATCCCAGTCGGAGCACATTCCATGGGGGCGGGAATAGGATACATGGCTTTTTCCTCCTCCACCCAGGGCTGTGTCCTGAGAGAGGGTGGATGAAACCCAAAGCGGCGGAGTTGGGAAGCCACCCCAGCCTCTCTTGCGCTGACCCTGGGGAGAGGAGGCCGGGCCGGCCCCGAGAACGGGAAGTGTGAGAGCTCAGACTCCTGGGCTGTCAGACACACAGGACTCTGGACTGGAGTGGTGTGCAGGCCCTGGCCCTCTGCCCAGGGACACATGGGGACACTGAGGCCCAGAGCAAGGGGGATTGACCTCCCTGGCTCTAGTTTCCCATGGCACAGATGCCTATGTGAGCCTGGACACTCGGTCCCCTCCTCGGGGCCCAGAGAATGGAAAACTCCCAATGCAGGGGGAAGAGGCTCTGGGAGCTCCCCAAACTTCTGGCCTCTACTCCATTGGCTCTGGGGCCCCGGGGGTGGGGTAGGTGAGAGCAAAGAGGCCCAGGGATGTTTCCACCTGAGGCTGGGAAAAGCAGAAGCAAGATCGAGAAGCTGGAGGCCTCCAGGCTGTGGGTAGGGTGGGGGAGAGGCACAAAGCTGGACAAGTAGGCCCCTCCTCCCACCACACCACACCGGGACCTAGTCTCCTCCCCTCCCCCAAAGTCTAGGGCCCTGACTGCTGCCCCTCCCCCCCTCCAGGCAACTGGAGATGGTTAGCTGTCCCCATTGTACAGAGGGGACAAGTGAGGCCAGGGAAGACCGTTCGCTCAAGAGGCTCATGGAGGCCGAGAAGACCCAGCATCCTTGATCCTCCCTGGCAGGCAAAGGGGTGGGGGTGCCCCCTTCCCCAAAGGGCCTTGCCCCTCCTGCTCTGGCCTAGAGGTGGGGGTGGCATTCAGAGGCATGGGAATGAGAGCAGACCTCTGGACAGTTCGAGGTTGGCTGTCCCCGACCTTCCCCACCCCTCCACGTTCCCGAGGGTCCGGCGGGGGTGACGTGGGGCTGGGAGGGAGCGGGTTGACACTCACCGTCCCAAGCTGCCCGTCTGGGCCAGCTGCCGCATGCGATGCAGCTGCCTCTTCATCATCTTGGGCGCGGGCTGGGGGCTGCGGGGTCACGGGGGGCTAGGGGGCGAGGGCCCGGCAGCCCCCGGCCCAGCCTGCCTGCGCCCGCAGCGCCGCTCTGGCCCCGGATGGGTGGGCGGCGCTCTCCGCTTCCTGGGCCAGCCGCGCTCCGGCGGCCGCTCGCTCCCTCCTCCTCCGCGCGCGACTCCGCCCCCGGCCCCCAGGTCACTCCTCTCTCCAAGTTTGTTTTCTCGTTCGCCCCCGGCTTCCGGGAGCCCCGAAGGCCCCCGGCCGGTCCCCGCGACGGTCGCGCCGGCGGCCGCCTGCCTGGCGGTCCACAGGTTGTGTGGCGGCTCCGCCCCCCAGCCCCGCCCCGCCCAACCCCGGTGGCGGGAAGCAGGTAAGCCGGCTCCTGCCACCGCGCGGCCGGACTCTGGGCTCCGCCCCTCCCGCCGGCCCGAGGGCCCGGGGTTTCAGTAACTTCTGCTCCCTCTTAAAGGCAAGGAGGGTTCCAAGCTTGGGAGCCAGAGGCCAAGGACGGACCTCTCCAGCCCGTACTGGCCTATCTGGGCTTGCCCAAGGATGCTGCCTTGGACTCCCTCTCCAGAGGACCTCGGCCAACTTGAGCTAAAGATTCCCCCTCCTCCTCCCCTGCTGGATGCCGGCTGGGGGACTTTGGCTTCCTGGGGCCACCTTGCTGTTTGTGCCCTTGGACAAGTCCCTGGAACTCTGGACTTGCTGCCTTTAATGGTCTGATGGGCCGGACAGCTGCCCATCCTGGAGAGTGGACAAGATGACCCTGCCTATTCCGGTCGTCCCTTTAAAGAGGGTCGCCCACCCTCCCTCCCAGCCCCAGCACAGTTGCCTCCATCCATCTGTAGAGCCCCTCCTTTCAGCAAACTTTGGGAGTCCTTGCCCTTCCTCTTGTAAGGCAGTGATGGGGGTGGTGCTTTCATCCCCTAGACTCAGTAGTAGTTCTTTCTTTGGCCCTCCACCCGAATCACAGTTGGGCATACAGTAGGTGCTCCATATCTGTTCATACAAGATGAGGGACCACACACAGTAGTCTTTCCTTACTCTGAACCCCCGTACCCCCCAGGCCCCAGGGGTGGGGGGAGAGGGACATCCGTGTGGTCTTGCCATGCTCCCTGCCCTTTGCTTTGAGTTTTAACTCAGTTTGAGGATTACTTGAACGCCTACTGTGTGTGGGTGGGCAGACTTAGTACTGCATGAGGGCAGGACCAGTGACCTCAGACAAGGGATCTGGCACACAGTGAGTGCTTACTGGATGCTGGCTGCTCTTCGCCCCCCCCTCCCCCCAAAAGGACACCCAGCCCAGTGGGAGTTGGGAGGGGCTGAGAAGGGAACCCTCCAGCTGCTGCTGCTGAGTCAGAGCCTCCCAGCTGGGAGGCCACCTGAGTGTGGAGTCCACCGGACTGAAGGCTCAAGCTCGCATAAGGAGACCCCAGACAAGGTTTCCTAACCCACCTCTCTTTCCCCAACTGGAAGGCCCCTGGAGGGGATTCTAGAAAAAGGGCAGGGCTTGAGGAATGCCTCGATGGAAGGAGCAATCAGAGTCCAGTGTAGACCTGGCTTCTTAAAACGTGGGGCTGGGGTTTGCAAGGCCTGGGTGCTACTACTCCTGGCCTTTCCCCCTTCCTCACTGGCCAGATCCCAGAACACCATGGTGGCTCAAGTTTCCCCCATCTCTGCAATGGGCAGAGCCTACTGTGTACACAATTAGGAAGCTGAAGGCTCCTAAGCCAGCAGCTTGACACCAGGTGCCGCTGCCTTGCTGTCTGGGAAATCCTGTGTTACATGGTGTCCCCACCCTGTTTCAGCCCTGCCTCCAGCCTGGAACACTCTGGGCCTGGGCTTGTCCACTTCCCTAGCTGCTGTGAAGGTCCCTGAGGGCATGGTCTGGCTTCCACCTTTGTCCCCTCTAGGCTTGCCCAGGCCTGAGCCCAAGCTCACAAGGGCCAGGACACCCGGCCTGGAGAAGAAGTGGCTGGAAACCACCAGGAAGGGCCGTCTAATCAGCCCAGTGGAGCTCTGGGCTTCTCACCCAGGCTCCGGGCTCCCCTCCAGCCTGACCCAAGAGCTCTTCTCTGACTGGCCTGGGTGGGGCTGCTGTGCCTCTTGGCTTGGGTGAGGGGTATGTTTTAGGTTATATTTAAGCTTGAGCACACTTGGATGCTGAATCATAAAGGGTTGGAAGCCCCAAAGTTTGGATCATAGGCTGTTCCTTCGAAGGATGTTGTAATCAGAGACTTTTGGACCACGAGGTTTTATCGGGAAATGTCGAGATTACAGTTTTAGAGCTGCAGGTGCAGGAGGGGGCGTCAGAGGTCACCGGCCAACACCATCTCCTATCATGAGACCTTTCCACTCGGCGTTGGGAGGGCTCGTTGGCTTGGCTGGCTCTCCTCTGCTCGTGCCGAATCCTGCATGGTCTAGCAACATGCCAGGGTCACAGGAGCTCAACAGACAGGGCTGACTTGAATGCAAGTGAAGGCATTGCATCAATGGATGCTTATTTCCAGCCCAGAGACAGCTAGAACAGAGCTTGAGTGTTGTGTGGAAGAAGCCGGCCAGCTGGGCTCAGCCTCTAGCTAGCTGGGTGACCTTGGGCCCGGGAGTTCACTTTCTGAGTCTCAGTGTCCTGGGTGGGATGAGAAGAATGAGAACGGGGACCTGACAGGTTGTTGCTTTGTGGACTAAATGAGTTCCTATGTAAAATACTTAGAACAGGGGCGCCTGGGTGGCTCAGTGGGTTAAAGCTTCTGCCTTCGGCTCAGGTCATGGTCCCAGGGTCCTGGGATCGAACCCCGCATTGGGCTCTCTGCTCAGTGGGGAGCCTGCTTCCCCTCCCCCGCCATGCCTGCCTCTCTGCCTACTTGTGCTGTCTGTCGAATGAATAAATAAAATCTTTAAAAAGAAAAAAAAAACTTAGAACAGTTCCCGCGTCTTCTTATCCAGCCTGCACCATCTGGCGTGAAAAGAACCTTGCCCCCCGGGCCTGCCTAGTTGCCCCCTCCAGGTGTCCTGCTGCCTTCTGGGGACATTAGCCCGCTTTGTCACCTACTTGAGTGCACACCCCCCCCCCCCAGTGAGGTTGGCGTCATTATTCCCATTTTCAGGTGAGTACACCAAGGCTCAGGGTGCCAGGGCCCTCGCTGGTTAAGGGGTAGGGGCCAAGTTAGAAAGCTGATCTGACAGGCTTCTAAGCCCCTACATGCTTTCCTGCTGTGCGGGGTGGCGCTGTCTGGAGGCTCCCGAAAGGCTGCCCCCTGCCCTCTCCTTTATCCCCACGGCTCGGGCAGACCAGGGACAGCCTGAGAAGTGCCTGCAGGCGAAGCTCAAGCAGGACGAGGGCTGGGAGGCCCCGTGGCTGGTGCAGAGGCAGGGGGTGGGGTGGGAGCAGGGGTCAGCTGCGCAGCCACAGGACTGAGCAAGAATGTCGCACTGTGGACGCCTGGACGAGTCACTGGTTTGTAGTCTGGTCCTCTCAGTGCCCAGCTCTGAGCGGAGGCTGCTGCCCAGGGCAGCCAGCTATGGGGTGCGATTTCTGGGGCTCTGAGAACTTGCCTGTCTCCTCCTCAAGCCAGAAGGGTTTTCCTAGAAGGAAACCCTGGGTGGGGCGTAGCCATGACATCCCAGTCCTGACAGCCCTTGAGAGCCCATGCCCTCAAGCCTTAACCCTGGGTCCAGGGGAGGGCAGCCCACGGAGGGTCAGGGAGAGGGGGCTCGGGAGATGGGGGGGGCCGACATGCCACCACAGGGGCACCTGGCGGGACTGCTGGTTGGCCTCGGCCTTAACATGTGTCCTTGGGCACTTGACAAGAGCCTCCATTTCTCATCACCGTAGGCCTCTGAGGACGGAAGGGGAGGGTACGAGCAGCAGGCCTGCCACAGGGCTAGGCTGGGCCTTGGTCAGGCTCCAGCTCCTGTGGTCTCCGCCTGACCTGAGACTGGGGGCAGGGGCAGCAGGACGGCAGCGGAGACAGGCTCTCGGGCGGGTGGTGGCCCCTCCGTGGCCAGTGGCAGCCACCAACAGAGGAGCGGCGTGCTGCGGTTGCCAAAAGAGAAACCCAAACGAGCAGCAGCCTCCAGCCGCAGGGATAGAAGTGGAAGTGTGGCTTCGGGGTCTGGGAAGTCCCACTGTCCCTGGCGTGGGGGTGGGGGGTGACCCTTCGAGAAAAAAGAGATCGTGTCTTCCCTGTTTTTCGTTCCAGCCAGAGGGCTCCAGAGGCTCTGGGTCTCCTGTATGCTGCTCGGTGCCCCCGACCGCAGTTAGGACTCCTCCGGGAAGTGGAGGCTGAGGATCATCTCCCATCAGACCCCAGCCCCTCGGACAGAGGCGGGCCTCCCATGGCGGGTCCCTTGGGTCCACGTCCCTCTGGGCTCTCCGTGTGACATGCTGAGCTCCCGGCTCATGGGTTCCATGCCAGCCTCTGAGCTGACCACGGGGCCTGCCTCCCATGCGGGCCACTCAGAGGCCCCTGCAGTATGGCAGACGGCCGGACCGACTACGGAAAAGGGAAGGGGGAAGATCGGGAAGATGAAAAAGATATCCCTGTCCCTGTCACCTTTGGGTCACTCCAGGCCAACACCTTGGGGAACCAGTTTGCTCAAGGGCTCTTCAAGAAGGCCTCAGGGAGCCTTACAGCTCCCTGGGTCCCTCCCCACTACCAACAAGGAACCCAAAGGCGAGAAAAGGCAGCCCCTCGCTCAAAGTCACATAGTGCGCCAGGGGCCCCACTGGGAGCCCAAGGCTGTGCACAGTCCCATCCCACCCTGCAGCCCTAGGACGGTTCGAATGAGATTCCCCCCTCCAGTGGGTACTCCTGAGCCCTGGGACCCCGGGGCAGGAGCCCTGGGAGCAGGGTTTCATCTCTGTTACAAGAGCCTTCCTACTAGTCTTTCCGGGACATCACAGGTGTCCGCGTGGAGTCTGGCCTCGGGGAAGGGAACGGGAACCAGCCACGCGGCTGGGGGTGTGCAGGGGTCAGGGCACCCGGAAGTCCCACTGCAGGAGGGCTGTGTCTGGGGTGGGGGTGGGGGTCCTGCGGGGGCGTGAAGCTCCCCCACGAGCATCCTGTGAGACCTGGCGCAGAGAGGCAGCCCTCCTCATCTGCAGGATGGGGTAAGAGTGAGCATGCTGTTGCTCTGGGAAGACGTCCCAGTGGTGTTTGCGGGAAGGGGTTCAGCCTGCAAACACTAAGTAAGCCAAAGTGAAACTGGTTTTTGAAATACAGGACTCTCCATCATCTGCTTGGGAGGGGAAATGGTGGGCGGCCTTGCCCAGGCTTTAGGGGAAGCTTTGCCTGCAGAGCAGCACTGGAGGGGTGGCCCCACACGGCTCAGCAATCCCCCCCCCCGCCCCCTCCATGAACAGCCTCTTGCTCTGATCCTCGCTGGCTTGCTCTCTTGGCTGAGAGGCTGAGCCGTTCCCCGGGGGACTGGACTGGAGCCTCCCAGGGAAGAGAGGACTCTGGTAGCACCGGGGGGGTGAGCGAGCCACAGCTGGGACTGGCAGGGGGCCCAGTGCAGCATCCCCAGGCCTCTCTGGAACTGAGCTGCCATTAGCACCCTGCTTCCTGGGAGTGGCCTCTGGGGAAAGCGAGAAGAGAAGGCGAGGCAGGGCCCTCTGGGGCCACCACACAGTTGTTTGGAGGGCTGAGAGCAGCAGGAGGAAGTTGTGAGCAGCCAGGGGCGGGGGTGGGGTGGGGGATGGACTCCCACTCAGCATCTGCAGCAGCTGGGGCTCCTGGCAGGCCAGAGCGGCCACTCACTTCCAGCTGGGACGGCTCTGGGCCCGCCGCAGCCCTGGGCCCTCTCTGGTGACTCAGCACCACCACAGGCCCCCAAGCAGGGCCTCTTCCGGTGAAGGGCTCAGGGGTGATGGGGGGTGGGGAGACGGGGGGTGGGGGGCGCTGGAGCTCCAAAGACTGAGCTAGAGAAGCCTGCGGGGCAGCCTCAGGGCCCTCCAGCTCCTGGACCATCTCCCTCCACCTCAGAAAGGCCAGGAGGGCAGCTGGTACAGGAAAAAAAGACGTTTTTATTTCCATAAATACTCCTGCTCTCACTCACACACCGACCCCACTCAGCCCTCGGACAGATGGATGGGCAGAGGGAAGGTGCCCACGGGAGGCCCCAGCAGAGGCTGGCGGCTGAAGGAGACAGACGCACTGAGGAACTCCAGTGCAGGGCCTCCCTTGGCCAGGAGCCCTGGAGGCCCCAGCTGGGGCACCCGGCTCCGGCACAACCTCTGGGCCAGCAGCCACAGCCTCCACAGCCCCTCAGGAGGCCTGACAGCAAAGGGGGCAGGTGAGTGGAGTGAAACCCCCATGAGGAGTGGGGGCCGCGTGGGGCTCCCCCAACTGGGCCTCCTGAGATGGTGACCACAGGGCCACTGAGAAAGAAAAGCAAAGAGTCAAACCACACACCACAGAGTGCAAAGAGCTGGGGGAGCAGGCGTTCCCCCCCCAGTCACCCGGTTCCTATGGAGAAGACCTGAGCTGGTTCCTGCACCAGCATGGCCCCCCGAGTTATGGCTGGGCCTTCCCATAAGGCATAAGAGAAAGGTGGGGATGACCCCACCCCGGGCTGGGGTAGGGGCTGGGCCTGAGGTCCTGGCCCCTGCCTGACAGCCATGCTTCTCCCCTGTGACCCCAGGTCCTTCCAGGGCCACGCAGCTGCTCCCGGCTCCAGGCTCCCCCCTGTGGCAAAGGTCCCCAGCAGTGCAAACCCAGGCCCAGCCTCCTGCTGGGTTCAGCTCCGCAGGGGAGGGGGACGAGGAAAGAGGGGGGGCCACAGGGGTGAGGGGAGAAGCACCAGGTCCAAGGGATCTCGCCATGGGAACAAAGGGTGTCCTAGGCCACCACAGCCTCCCACCCAGGCTAGACGGTGCCCGGTCCTGCTGCCCCCTCCTCTCCCCACCCCCTCCCTGTTCTAGAGGCTGCCCCAGGTCTCGGGTGGGGGGAACTGGTCCACATCCCCCATCTCGTTGTAGGTCTGGTCGCCCATGGTGAAGAGAAGCTTGTATCGGAGCCGAACCTTCTCCTGGGGCAGAGATGAAGGCAGAGTCAGAGGGAGAGAAGAGGCCGCCCCACCCCCACAGAGGTGCACTGTCACAGCCGGGCCCCTCACCTTCTGGGGATTGGCAAGGAGCAGGACCTGGGTGATGGCTGAGGGGTGGACGATGGGGTTAAACGCCGGCAGCTCCGTGCCTGAGGGCGGCTGCAGCTTCACTTTCATGACCTGCAGACCGTAGGGCGGGACGGCACCCGGCTAGCCCTGGCTTCCTGGTCCCATCCTGATGGGCCGGGCTCAGTCCGCCTGCCAGCTCCTCCTCTGGGGGTCCTGGAGCTCTGTCCTTTGGTTCCCTTCTATCCCCTAATTCCCGGAGGGACCCTGCACCTTGCCCCCTGACCCCCGCACCCCACCGGCTGGCTCCCTTCCAGCCCCAAGTCACCCTGCCTCCAAAGGAGGGAGGCATGCGTGTGTCACCTTGGGGACAGCTGACTGGAAAACGATGTTGCGGATGGGCTGGGGGGCGGTGCTCAGCATGGAAACCACCACCACCAGCACGTCCGAGCGCCCGGGCAGCGGGTCTCTGGCAAAGTGGAAGAGGACCCGGAAGCCATGCTGGTCATACACCGTCACTGGTAAGATGCTGCCTGGCAGGGGGAAGGTTCGGGGTGATGGGTGGTGCTAGGCCTGAGTCCTGGCGTGACCAGCCCACTCCCCCAACCTAGCTCCCAGAAGGCACTCGCCGCGCTGCTGGGAAGGAGTGGACGGGTCCAGGAGCTCAGGTCCTCGCCTTGACCCTGGGTAGCAGGGTGGCCGGGGGCTGTGGACTGGCACCCAGATGGGGCAGGGACACTTCCACTGTGTTGGTGGCAGCAGGACACCACCCCAGACGGGGTCACAGATGGGGCTCCTCCAGTGCTGGAGTGCAGGCCAAGGGGTGAGCTAAGATCATGCTCTCACCATGCAACCCCGGTATGGTCACCCTGCTGTTCAGGGTGCTCCCACTCCTCACTTCTTGGGGACACTGGGGGTGAGGCCCTTGGTGACAGTGTAGTCACGAGAGGAACAAGGCCGAGAAGACCTGCCCATCTTCATCGGTTTGTTCACAGCCTGGGCTGGGCTGGCCCCCCTCTTGCTCCCGGGCAGGGGCAGCTCAGGTTTGGGCCTCCAGCTGGAGCCTCATTTAGTTTCACAATCTTGGAGAGACCCCGAACCTCTCTGTCCCGGCCCTGTTTTTCTGAGGAAGGCACACCCAACGAAAAGTCCTCCTGCCTACGGGAGCCTGGGCTCTGCGGAACGCTCTGCCCTCACTCTGGCACAGATGAGAAAGCAGAGGCCCGAAAAAGGCAAGGGCCTTGCCCAGAGCTCCCAAGTGGACAGCAAGGGGGTCCCGGCCCAGCCCATACCCGTCAGCGCCCCCAGCCCACTCACTGGGTTTGATGGACTCCAGAGGCACAGTGATGCTGGCCAGTGAGAGCTCAGTCGTTGCGGGCTGCTGCAGAGGCCCAGGGGGCTCAGGGGAGGTGGTATGGAGGAGGCCGGGGGCGCCGGAGCTGGGCGAGCTGCAGTTGCTTTTATTCTGCAGGTCCCGAAGTGTGAGCCGGGGGGCCGGCTGCTGCTTCTCCCTTGTTGGGGGATGTGGCATTGGGGTGTGAATCTTGGGGGGCTGAGAGATCAGGGGGGCTGAGAGATCAGGGGCACAGGAAAGGCTGGGCTTCCTGACCATCCCAAATGGCCAGCTCAGACACCTCCGGTCTCTCAGGCCTTGGTCTCCTCACCTTGGAACAGGCGGCTCTTGCTCTCCTGCCCACCACCCCTGCCTTGTAGGGCACAGCTCCCCCTTCTCCCATAACCTCTGTGCTCCACGGGATGGGGGCCCTGCACCTGCCCTGGGCACCACCACCTCCTCCAGCCCAGCACAGAGCCTGGCACACGGCAGTCCTCCAGCAGCCGCTGCTCCTGCGGGCACCGGGTCTCTCCCTGCTGGGCCTGGGAGAGCCCCGAAGCTGCCACCCCTGGGGCTGGGTGGGGGATGGGATGGGCGCGACTCCCACCCCACTTCAGCCTGGGGGGGCGCTTACCACCGCACTTGCTGGGACTCTGGGGGCAGTGACTGCTGCAGGAGGGTCTTCCCCAGGAGATCCAGGTCATCCAGACCACTGCTCACTGGCAGGGGCATCTGCACGGAGGGCTGGCTGTCCATGTTGGGGACCCGAGGCAGGGCTGGGGGTTCTGCGCCATCGGAGGACTGTTGGGCATATACAAAATGTGTGGATGGGTAGGGCTGTGCTGGAGAAGGAGCAGCCACGCGGAACTGCCCTGAGGCCCCTTCTCCACCTGGCAGGTGACATCTGGGGAAGCAGCAGCATGGAAGGGGACAACATTCCTGCTGGCCCACACCCCTCTCGTGGGCTGGCCTGGTCTGGGGTTCTACTCTAGAAACCATCACATTCCAGGGACCTTAAAGTCGCCCCCAAGAGAAAAAGAATGGGGAACCCCATCGCAACCAAACACGGAAACACAGGGAGAGGGTGCGGAGGTGAGGAGAGAACGCCTGCCCTCCATCACCACCCGCGCACGGTGCCTTAGCCCCAGGGCCCCCACGTGGTCCTCCCTCCTCACTGGCCCCAGCAGGCTGCCTGGCCCAGCCATCCTCCCCCTGGGATGGCTCAGGCTGGTTCCTGGCCCTCCTACCTGGAAACTGTTCCATCCGGCACCATCCAAGCTTGGGCCTGGAGGAGGTGTGGGGTCGCTTAGTCCTGTGAGGAAGCGAGACGGAGGTGAAGGAGGCAGATTCCTGAGCGGAAGCATAGGAGCGGGGGTGATGCGTGCTGGCCTGGGGGTCGCTGGCACCTGCCTGCCCCCTGCATCCCACCCCAGAGGCTTAGCTCAAAGGGGAAAACCCACTTTTAGAGAGAAGCAGCAGCAGAGCAGAAGCAGAAACCAGAGAGCCCGAAGGCCCACTTCCTGCAACCCTTCACGCCTCCGTGCCTGTCACTCTAAAGCCACCTCCACCACTGGACCCCAGGGCTTCTGTCTTCGAAGTGAGCTGGCAGCTGGCAGCCCAGGGGTGGTGGGGAGGGAGACACCAGGTGAGAAGCCACGGACAGGAGGCACCATTCTGCACTCCCCCACCCCCCACGATGGCCTCTGAGCGTCCGGGTTGGGGGGCAGGCAGTGCCCCAGACTCCAAAAGCCCCCCGGGCTAGGCTGTGGTGTCCCCATGTGCACGCTGGCTGGCGGAGCTGGTACAGACCCTACAGGCCCTCTCTGCCCTGGCCCATGCCCACAGCGCGGGCTGGCTGGGGCTGAGGGGAGCCGGCGGCCCTCCGCATGGCTCTGCTCGCTGGCTTGCCGTGCGGCAGTTCACCAACCAGTCTAACCTCTGCCAAGTTCACCACAGGCTTTACCTAGGGAAGACAAGTCATCCCGTTTCTAGCAAATCGTGCAGGAGCGAGCTGCAGCCTGGCGCAGGCAGCTCAGAAGGCCCGGTCTCCTCTGGGCGTACCGCCCCGAGAACCGGGATGACACGGGGGTGGCCGCTAACATTTCCCACGCGTACCCCCCACCCCTGACATGTCAGGCTCCTCGGGCACGGGGCTCACTGACCCCTCGAACCACCACGGAAGCCAAGAGGGGTCAGGGAATCTGCCCCAGGCCACGTGGCTGGCAAGGGGCAGCATCAGGGCCCAGATGGAGTTTGTGGCCTCCTTACAGGGGTTTGAAGGCAGCCTGGCCACTCGGCTGTGTGACCTCGGGCTGGTGACAACCTCCCGTCGCCTCATCTGTAAAACCAAGCTGATGACAGCGGCTGCATGAGGGGACCATGACAAACCAGCCCTTCAGAGGAAGTGCCTGAGCTGTGCCGGGACACCCTCCTCGGTGGGCGGGAAGTTCACGTGGCTTCCCCTGCCCCCACCCCTCACCCTTCCTGCCACAAAGAACCGTTTAGGACAAGCACCCTATGTGGTCCCGGGGCTTCCTCTATTCCGCTAAGCCGGGCGGGTGCTGCCCTGGCACTTGCGGTTCCTGTTCCCACATTTTCTCTGCCTTTGAGTAGAATCGAACGGAAGCTGGAGGCTCTGCTGCAGCCGCTCAGCGGCTGGACAGGAAGTACCAGGCACACCTTGCCTCTCATGAGGTGGCAGCTCGATCCCTGCTGGTCGCCGGGGGGACTGGGCCCCACTCTCCAACCGCCCAGTGGGGCACCAGCCACTGGGTGCCGGCCCTGCTGGGCCACCTGAGCCTGGACATCCTGTGGTCAGACCCTCTTAGGCAGGGCATCTGCTGGTGGTCCACTGTCCCCCACTCCCCGTGTCTCATTTCAAGTCCTTATGTCCCTTTCCTGGTCGAGGAGGTGAGTTCAAGCAGCAGAGAGGCTCGGAGAGAGGCCTCAGGATTCAAGTGCCTCGTTCTAACCTGCGCGCCCCTCTTTGGGCAAGTCACCCCGCCTTCCTAAGCCTTGCTTCCGCATCCGTGAAGCGGGAACGTCGGCGGCTCCCTGCTCCTGTGGAGGGTGGTCTATGATACGACGGTGAAGTAGCAGCGGTTAGGGAAGCCCCCTGCCCAGTCCCCTGCCCAGGACCCCGGCACACGAGCACTTCTTCGGGTCCGTCAGGTTGGGTTTTTAACCTCAGACTTGGCTCACGAGAACAGTCTGACTCCTGCCTTCCAAGTCGGTTCCCCAGCAAAACCTTCCAGATTCTTTCGACAGAGCTCAAGCTCTCTCTGCCTTTAGTAACTACACGCTGTCACAACGGTCCTCCACTTCCAAGCCCTCAGATGGGGCCGCTGCACCAGAAAGCTAGACTCCTGACAACCATCCTCACCAGGGGTGTACCCGGTTCCCTGTGGGTCCTGGAGCCCTGCGCCTGGCCTGTGGTCCTAGACCAGCTTGGGGCACGAGGTGCCTGGGGCTCTGGTGCGGCAGGGCCAGCCACGGCTCCCCCCTACCCCGCGGGTCCGCTGCCAGCCTGCACCCCATTCTCGGCTCTAACCCGCTGCAGGAAGTCCCGCTGGTTTCCCACGGGCCACCGGAGCCCAGCTGTGGCCGGCTCACCAGAGGTGGGTTTAGAGGCTGGCTGGCTTCACCCACGGACTGAGAACTTGTGGCAACTCTCTAACCTCCCTGAGCCTCAGCCTCCTCAGTCGTGAAATGGGCCTAACCCTCACCCCAGTCTCCAAAGGCCTCGCCCCCCACCCACCTGCAGCCGCCCCGCCCTCCTCCAGGCCCTGCCCCCTCCTCACCCAGAGACATGAGCTCATCGTCAAGCAGGGAAACTGAGGTGCTAGGCTGCTCGGGGCTGGCCGGGTCAGCAGGGCGGGTGGGCATGGAAGGGTAGGTGGTGCCCGCAGGAGGGAGATCCAGGCCGGAGAGGTCCAGCAGGGCTGAGGTGCTCCCTGTGGGGAAAGGAGTCAGGCACGCCCTGGATTAAGGACAGTAAGGCTCTCGGAAGCCAAGGTGCCTGCGGGGGGCAGGGGGAGGCAGCAAGCTGCACCCCCTCCCCTCACAGCCCTCCTGCTTCCTTCCCCCTCCTTGGCCACACTGCCCTGGCCCCCAAATCTGCCACTAGGCCCTTTGTCTAGCCCATGGTGTTCCTTCTGTACAGAGCCTATTTCCTCCTTCCCTCTACTTGGCCAATGGCCTCCCATCTTTTGAGATCTCACTTAAACTCTGCTGCTTCTGTGTAGTGCCTCCCCCACAGCCTCCCCCCAACAGGGCCTATTCTAACCTCCGTGGGCCCCCATGGCTGTCCCTTCACCCTGACTGGAGCTGAGCCCGCAACTTCTGTATGTCAACCCCTCCCACCAACCACCTTCTGAGAAGTGACTAAGCCTGGAGGATGCCATCTAGCCCTGCACAACAGGTGCCAGATTTATCAAATGAAAGAAAGGCCTTTCTTCTTCTGCCCGTCTTTGCCAAAACATGGCTCCCAACCCCCTCTGCCCCATGTCCAGACTTCCTCCCCCCCAAAGCTGCAGCCTGGGCACAGACTCCCCCCAGCTCTCTCCCTAGGGGCCTTCCCCATCTTAAGGGGGCCAGGGTCACCCTGGCAGTTTCAGCCCCCTGCTCTAGAGCCTGCGCTTCCCCTCTGGGCTCCGCGCTGCTCCAGATGCTAGGCCCTCCCGGGCTCCCCTGCCATCTGCTCACCAGGCAGGGAGCCGGCTGCCGCATCGCCGTTCACCTCCTCTCCCCTCACCAGCTGCTTATACAGGTTGATCACCTGGGTGAGGTTGTCATTGGCCTGCAGGATCTCGGCTGGAACAGGCAGGAAGAGAGAGACTAGGCTGAAGGAAGGTGGGGGGCTCCCGGGGGAGAGGAGCACTCTGTGTCCATCCCAACCCTCGTGTAAGGGTGTGAGGGGGTGGGGCCAGGAGCATCCCAACGGCTCTGCTCACTCGGGCCCTCTGCCACCTCCCCTTGTCCAGTGTCCCTGCCGCCCTGACCATGACAGCACACTCTGGCCTCCAGATCTTGGCACTGGCTCTGCTGCCCGGATGCCCCCCGCATCTCTGCGTGGCTTCCTTCCTGCCTGTCTTCATATCTTCACGTTAAGTCCCCTGAGGAGGCCTTCCCTCACCAGCCCCCCCACACTCTGTCCCCTCCCTCCTAGCTGGTCTCTGGGTCCCTGATGACCACCTGAAAAACGACCATGCTCATGGCCTTGGTTTCTTGTCCGTCCCCTCTCCTTAGGCTACAAGCTCTGCTGAGAACGTGGCTTTGGTCCACTTTAAGCACACCACGTCGCCAGGGAATAGAACAGCACCTGGCATAGTCACGCCCTCAGGGGCCAGGTTCAGAGGGGTCCGGGAAGCGAGTCCCATGGGCAGGGACCAGGCACTTGGCACAGGGAGGCCCTCAGTGGGCTTCCACGGAGTCAGGGGCTGAGATGGAACCCGAACTGTGGCCCCAGAGACTCTGGCTGACACAGTGGTAGAGAGTAAGTTCGAGAACCTGATATGTGGCCCTGGAAGGAGTCAGGAGGCCCAGCTCTGGAACAGCTCTGGCTTGTGGGATCTGTGCTCAGCTTCTGGCCCTTACCAGGGAGGCAGTGTCTGGGGAGAGCCCCTGGCCTACCCTGGCTCTGACACTGTCAGGCTCGGTGACCTGGGCCCGTCCCTTCTCCCCATTCCAGGGTGTTCAGCTCAGGAGCAGTACATGAAACGCCTGAGGAGAGACTTGGCCCCTGGGCTCTCCTGTCACCCACCCTATCAGCCCCTGCTCTCTTTCTCCTCAATGTGGACGAACCCAAGGTCGGGGCTGGAGAAGGGGGCCCCCTGGCGGCAGTTCCCGCCAACTGCGGATACCTAACAAGGCCTGGGAAAGAAGAGGGAAGGAGGCAGAGGAACAGGACGGACTCAGCCAGGGGCTCACCTAAGGCCTCATCATTGTCTTCTGTGTCACTGGCCAGTCGGAAGAGCGTTGGCCGCATCCGCTCACAGCGCTGGTACAGCTCCTGGGGGCAGTAGGGTTGGGTGGGGGGGGGTCAGGCCAGCAGGGCCGGGAAAGGGCAGGGGCTGGGCAGAGGCGGCAGGCGCACCTTCATGAGGTCCTCGCTGCTGCGGGCTGAGGCGCCGCCCTGGCTGTGGCTCATCACCATCTCGGTCAGCAGCTTCACGTTGTTGTTGACCTCCTCAATGGCGCTCACCCGCTTTGAGATCTTCTCCATCCGCTTCTGGTCCTAGGCAGGCCGCCCCCCGGGGAGCCCAGGTCACGCTGGCTCCGAGCCAGGCACCGTCCACAGCCCTCTACAGAGTTCACACTGGCCTGCTGTGACCCTGCTGCACGGGGCACTCTAGACCAAGAAGTCCTCTGCCAACCCTATGCTCACTTCCTCTTGTCCTGCCGATGCCCCCTGGCCCCCGGCCTCCGCATGAGCCTGTCAGAACAGCTGGGGCCCTCAGACACCACCTCCAGGTTGGCTCAGGAATCGGGCCCAGGTGCTTCTGGAGGACCAGA
>PISX010008422.1:0-81539 GCA_004024625.1 Mellivora capensis
AAAAAAAAAAAAAAAAAGCAAACCCTTGGGAGCACCTGGGTGGCTCAGCTAGTTGGATGTCTGACTCTTGATCTCATAGCTCAAGTCTTGATCTCAGGGCCATGAGTTTGAGCACTGCACTGGGCTCCACACTGGGTGTGGAGCCTCCTTGGGTTTGGGGGAAGCAAAGCAAACTCTTCTGGTCTTTTCTGCAGTGAGCACTGCTGAAGCCAAGAGCTTGGGGATCTAGTCTTAGTCCTGTAGCCACTTCTAGGCTTCTCTCTTGGACTTATGCCTACTTGGTCCTACTTGTGTATCTTGTAAGTACACTTAACACAGGTTAGGTATTTGGTCAAGCTAGAATTCACTCTCTCCCTTCCATGATTAACTTATTTGTAGAAAGGACATATTTATCTCTGTACCCCCTAATGCTTGGTACCCAGTAGGTACCCAAATGAATAAATGTAGTGTATAATTCTTGGATTACTGCTAACACTATTTCTATCTTAAACTATTCAAAATAACATAACAGAGTGGGACCAAAAAGTGAGTAAAACTGGCTGTAAAAGCATTAATAACTATACTAGCAGGTTTGCTAGAGTACAAGTAGTTTGTGTTAACCCTTCAAAATAAATTTCTGGCATTTACCTTTTTAAATAATTAATTAATTAATTAATTTGACAGACTGAGATCACAAGTAAGCAGGCAGGCAGAGAGAGAGGAGGAAGCAGGCTCCCCATGGAGCAGAGAGCCCGATGCAGGGCTCCATCCCAGGACCCTGGGATTATGACCTGAGCCAAAGGCAGAGGCTTTAATTCACTGAGCCACCCAGGCGCCCCAGGCATTTACTCTTAATTAAGGAAAGCAATTCCCACCCCCTTTCTTTCTCTCTTGGCTAACCAAAGTATCCCTTCTTAAGTAGTTGCAAACAGCAGAGCTCAGCCCACTTGACAAATAAGAATCACAAATAGCAAATTGTTGGAGTGTTGGATATAAAGTTTTAATGTATAAAGAGGGATGAGTAGAGCTCATGGATTTAAAAAAAAGTTTTCAAGTTTTGATACATATTTTAAACCAATTCTGATATTAGATGACTCAAGCCTTTAGGATATTAGAAAAGTAACAACAATGACAACAAACCAGGCTAATAAAAAATTATGAGGAATTGTGAGGAGGTCTCCAAAAACAAAACAAAACAAAAAATCTTGCCCTATCAGGAAACAAACACTCGGGCCCATCACTGAAATTGTAACATGCACTGTTCACTCCCGAGTTCAAAGTGTCTCAGGACCCAGCACCTTCCCTGTGCACTTGCTATAGAAAACCCTACTCTTTGCTGGGAATACTCTTGAATCCTGCCCTTAGGGAGCCACTGCTGAAATGAGGGCTGGGATTGCATCCTTCTCTAGTGCTTGGCAGTTGAAGCAAGGAACAGTGTCTGATTGCCAGCATTAGATGGAAAAGAAAATGGGGGGGGGGGGTTTTCTGCTACTTGCCTGAGTACAAAGATTTAGTAGAAGTTAAAGTATTTTTTTATTAACATATAATGTATTATTTGCCCCAGGGGTCCAGGTCTGTGAATCATCAGTCTTATACAATTCCCAGCACTCACCATAGCACACACCCTCCCCAAAGTCCACGACCCTGCCACCCTATCCTTACCCCTCAACCACCCAGCAACCTTTTGTTTCCTGAGATGAAGAGTCTCTTATGGCTTGTCTCCCTCTTTATCCCATCTTGTTTCATTTTTTTCCCCTTGAAGTTAAAGTATTTTTAAAAGGCTGTTTCTTTTGTTGTATTTTCAATCACAGAGAAATGGCATTTTTTTTTTACTACTCATAACACTTTATTTTTTACTTTGTACAAAATACAAAAATGCAAATCCAAAGAGTACAGAGCAGTAGTGACAGGCACACTGCAGAACAGCAAACCTTGTCTAGCAAGACATTCTTTTTTTAGACTTTATTTTAGTGAATACATGCATTATAGAAAAACAACAACGACAACAACAAAAACACCCGAAGAGGCTAGAGATTTTACTATTTCTACCCCCGAAATAATGTTTACTATCAAGACTTTGGATGAGACCAAAACAAAAGAATTAGAAAAGGCCAATAATATTTTTTTTTTTTTTTCATAAAAAAAGTAAAAGCTACCATAAAATGTTTTTGTGTTTTTTATTTTTATTTTTTTTATTTTTTCCCCATCACACTGATTCAATTTCTTCTGAAATGCCACACATGTAAACAAAACAAAACTCCTGAACTGGACAGTAAATACTCAAGAGGGTTAGCTCAGTAGTTTAAAGGATTTTTTTAGACATTTTGAAGCCTTTCTATTCACCTGTCAGTACAGTGCTCCAGCCATCCTGCCCCTTTCCTCTTTGATATATATCCCAGAACAGAAATGCTTGCATCACTGAGTCTCTGTTCCTAAGAACTAGTTTTGAAAAAGAAAGTAATGTACAAAAATATTTAACAGAACTATGAAAGATGTAGGAAAGGAGTCTTATTTTCATTGCAAAGGAGCCTTAGCTTTGCCTGGTTTCTCCTGCATACTCTTCAGGGTTTGTATATCTGCCCCATGAATAAGACAGCACCTACAGAATTGGAAGGAAACAAGGCACAACTCTATAAAAAAACATTTCTTAAAATAAGATATAAAGTGTGTTTAAGGGATAGTCCCTAGGCTGTGATTAATTGTTCTCAAGCAGTGCTGTCCAATAGAACTTTCTGCAATGATAGAAACGTCTATATTTTCATTGTTCAATATAGTAGCCACTAGTCAGGTATGGCCATTGAGCCCTTGAAACATGGCTAGTCTAAGAAACTGAATTTTAATTATATTTCATTTTCATTATTGAAAGTTAAGGTTAAATAACCACGTGTGGCTTGAGGCTCCCATATTGGACTTTTGTGCAGGAGCATATGAATTATGGCATTAAAAGTACAAGACAAAAGGATAAGGAACTAGCCTGTGTTATTGATTAAAAAAAAGAGTAAATGCTGAAATATATGAGTTTCTACTCTGCACCAATGTGAAGCCAACCTCTCCACAAAGATAATCTCACTTATTTTTCATAATTGTACTAAAAGGTAAGAACTATTATTGTCCACATTTTAAAGATGAAGCTAACAAGACAGAGCCAACATTGAACCCATGACTTGGGGAGCCAGTCTGTTATCAAATTAACAGTTCTTGGGCTATAACAATCGAGGGGGCTTCCAGAGATTGAGGACACGTAGTTTTTTATAAAATTTAACTACTGCACTTACAAAAATGTGGA
The DNA here is from genome assembly GCA_004024625.1 of Mellivora capensis. NCBI lineage: Eukaryota > Metazoa > Chordata > Mammalia > Carnivora > Mustelidae > Mellivora > Mellivora capensis. The sequence goes on from PISX010008422.1 coordinate 3,266, forward strand.
CAAAAAATCAATAGCTGTCAAAAGTCCCCAAGAGGGCTGCAGAGCTCTCTCAATGTTAAAAACAAACCAACCAACAAACCTAAAATCAGTGTTTAAAAGATTCCATCACACTCTGTAAACGCAGCCCAGCCGTGGTTTTCTTATCTCTTCAAGGTGGGTGTTCTATAACCCAAAGTGTTTGCAATTGTTAACACAAGGGAGACGGATTAAGAGAAGCAAGGCTGAGTTTCCCTATGATTCCATATACCTTTCTGAATTCTAACAGCTCTCGAAGGACAAGGATGGAAGAGTTGCTTACCTGTAGGATTATGTCGGATGAAAAACAGAAAAGGTCTGTCTACTATAAACCAGGGAGGCGACGACCTTGCAATTAGAATTGCAGCTACGGGGAGAAAAAGAAAATGTGTTGTACAACCCGCGCGAGGCCAGCAAGGATCCTCGATGCTGGAGTTAGAGGACACAATGCCTGTCCCATGGGCTGGCCAGGTTAGATTGGCCCAATGGTCCTCATTTATTGAACCCCTACCATGGGCCATGCCCTTTCCACTCCATGTCTCATTCAGTCTATACAAATACCACCTTCTTTAATCAATGTACTCACTCCATAGGGTTTTTAGGATTAAATGACCTAAACATTATACGCTTGGAGAATAGTGTTTGTCACTTAACACCTAGTGCATACTCACTGTTATTATTAGCTTTTTTAAATTTATGCCGTCTGCCTTGCCAATGAAGGCTCCCTGGTCTTTTTTGCTCAGCCAAAGCCTTCCTGTACATCAAGGCCCAGCTGTGTTTTCAATCATTTTTGTGCCTTTTCCTCGTGGATCCCCTCTGCATGGTAACGGAGACCTCTCATTTGGGACCCCTACCCCATGCTGCTGTAGCCGCTGGACTCAGAAAGCAAACTTCTGTAGCCCACGGCCCTAGACATTCTTGCTCTGCCATGCTTCCCCATGGTGGCTTCAATTTCATAAGCCTGTGACAGGGCCTTGCGGGAGGGTAGGTGTTGGGATAAAACTGTACCGTTCTTTCTGCAATGGCCCAGTTCTCTTCCTCAAACCCCAGGAAGCACTAATGACTTGGGCTTGATGTCACAAAGGAACCATCTACAGCTAAACCTGGGGTTATTGAAAAGCAATCAGGAGTTGGCAGGTCTTCTGGGCTAAACTGTACCCCTCAAAATCCCTATGTTGAGGCCCTAAACCCCAAGGTATTTAAGTTTGAATGAGGGCATGAAGGCGGGGCCCTGATCCAATAGGACTGGTGTCCTCTTAAGAAGAGAGGAAGACACACGGGATATTGGTGCTCGGGGCGAAGGCCACATGAGGACATAGGGAGAATGCAACCCTTGGCAAGCCATGGAGCAAGGCCCCAGGAGAAACCAGCCCTTGATTTTGGCCTTCCAGTCTCCAGAACTGCGAGATATAAACTTCTGCAGCATAAGCCCCCCGCCGCCCATCTGTGGGTCCGTGCTACAGCAGCCCTAGGAACTAAGCCAGCAGCGCTGGCTTCCTGGGTACACGGCCTGCTGGTCACACTCACGAGAGGCCCAACTCGGTTCAGTGCTCGGCTACTGCTGTCTTCAAATTCTTAATAAGTGTTCACCGAGGGCTCCATCTCTATAGTCTACAGTGCCCTGCAAATTAAGGAACCAGTCCCGATAATTACACAAATTGGCAAAATTGGTCAAAAATGGCAAAATCCAGCTCTCACAAGTACCTCTTAGAAGAGACAAAAGGCATCTGAGAAATTTGAAGCACTCATATTCTAGGTCTTTGTTTTTAATGTTATTTTAAAGGATTACAAATTGAATGTTTATTCTAGAAAGGCCATAAAGTGTCTATTTGGAGCATAAATGGTACTTTTTCATGACCAGAAATATGTGACCCAGTTAAAAGCGGAGCTGGGATATTCCCTTTATGAGTACAGAGCTTGGCCAGATACACCCAATCTCAGTTGGATAATTAGGGGCTACGAAAACCACCCTAAGATTGTTCTATTTTCTCCTTTGTTATGTAAACCACGAAGAGAAAGCAGATGTAGATGTTCTACTTATCAAAGGAGGTGGCCCAGCAATCCTGCCGCAATTCAACAGCTGCTTGCTCCTTCTTCACTTTGTCCCAGATAGACCTGCCTAGTCCCTAATGGTAGTTGCTATTATTTTAGGTTGCAATGTGAAGATTGGGCTTTTCTGCCAATAAGAAGCCAGAATATGTGTTAACCTTCCGAAGGCAGGGATCAGCAAACCCCTGCCTTCAGGCAGAGTCTGAGAGAGTCAGATCCTGCTTTTATAAATAAAGCTTTATTGGAACACAGCCATGTCCACTGGTTCCGATCAGCTCTGTGGCTTTCCCGCTATAGCGGCAGCTTTCGCGTTACAGTGGCAGAGTTGAGAAGCTCAGGTGGAGATAGTACCAGCCACAAAGCAGAAAATACACACCATTAAGCTCTTTACAGAGAAAGCTTGCCAACTCTCGTCCTGGAGGAATGTCTCACACTGAGGGACTTTCCTTAATGGAACAGACTCTGAGCCTTGAGAAGATAGGTCCTTATTCTCTCTAAATTCACCCTTGTCACCTGGGGGGCAATCCCCAGTTCTGGGCTGGGGGTACTGGGTTTGCTACCAATTGGCTAAGTGGCTGGGCAATCAATAGCACCCTCCCGCCCCCGCTACGTCACGGCCTATCCTGGCTCCTGACCCAGTTCTTACTTGTTGCTGCTGAAGCTTTGGTCCCATCTTCGCTGACTTCAATTTTTGCTTTCTGCAAGATGTGAGAAACATGCAGGTTTTCTGACCCTGTTTCCAGAAAATAAAACAAACAGCATTTATCTGATACACAGGCCATCCATTTGGCTCAGAAAGTAACTTCAAATCCTTGGCAAATTCCAGTTCTTAAAAGGTGTCAGGGGAGGTGACCTCTTATAGTCTGGTGATTGAAGGCTGTAGGGTGATGGTCACCAGCCGTGAATTTCAGTCCCTGTTAAGTGAACTGTGATATCACTTCTGAGGAGGGATTCACCGACCCTGAATGTGTTAGTACCTCTATCAGTTCAACTCTCGTCACTCAGCATTGCATAAAAAAATAAAAAGAGCAGAGCTTTAGTAAAGAAGTCCAGTTTTCCAGAAGAAGCAAGGCAACAATATTGTTTGTAAGGGACAAAATGTCAGATCCAGAAAGAATTTCAGATGGCATTTATGAATGGGGAGACTGAGGCCCAGAGGGTTAAGAAATCTGCTCTCAGATCATATGGCTGGTGAGTGGTTTTTCACAAGAAAAGCCAGTCATCTTACTGCCGTATTAGTGAGAAGAGTGTTGAGTGTAAGAAGAGTTCAGAACCAGACTCAGAATGGCAATTGTGCCTCTGGAACCTTCCAATGAACCCATTTTCCTTCTCAGCAAAACCTTATCATTCCGGCAATACCCACTGGCCATGGCATTATAGGAGAATGCAAACAGAAGTTAACGGTAGCCTTGATGAGACACAAGTCTGGAAGCAAACTGAAAAAGTGCTTTCCATGTCACCTGGTTTTCAAATGCCTGCACAGATGCTGGGCTTTAATATGACCAACGGAGAATGAGAGGGACGTCTGCAGGATGGAAGTCACCGGCGGGTTAACCATAAGATCTAGGAGAATTTCAGGCACCTGATTCTCCCTCTGAGCACCTGTGAACTACCCTGCTGGTGTAGACGGTGGGTCATAGAAGAGAACCCTGGAGGGGAACGTGCAGGTTCAAACAATGCCCTCTAACGTCACTGGGCTGAGGAATCCTGTTAAAATGATTCTGATTCAGTATGTCCGGGTGAGACCCAAGACTGTGCCCCTCAGACAAGCTCCCAGGTGATAATCAGGTTGCCGCACCAGGCATGTGTTGGGTTATCCAAGGATGAAAGGGCGTCAGAATATCCCTACAGCTGCAAGTTCACCAGGGATGTCGTGTGTAGCCCCAGGATGGGCACCCAGGTACTCACCTGCAGGCCATCGAGCTCAGTAATGAACTTCTCAAGGGGAAAAACACAAAAGGAGCATAAATAATGTTTACGTCCTGACTTCTCTTTGGAAGGAAGTTGCTGTGCTCCACATTAAAAGGACCAAAAGTGGAGTTATATTCAATAGGACTATAACTCTAGGAAAAGGTACATATATTGGCAAATGTAGTGACAGAATACCAGCTGTGTCCTAGATGCTTTGGCAAAGAAAGGTTCCAGTCAGACCCCTCTGAATTTATACTGTTTCGGATTAACGAGCATTAAATGCCAAAATACACATCTGGATATAGTGCATGCCTCTTGTTGCTAGATGGAAGCAAGGATCTGAGAGTTTAAAAATCTTCATTTTCCAAACACAGGGAAATAGTTTGTGTTTGAAAAGGAAAGACTAATATCTAATTAAGAGCTACATTTGTAAGTATTAAAGATACACGAAGGTCTTTTGTAACTGCAGAGTCACCTGGGCCTCCCATGAAATGTACACATGAAACACAGGGATGAATGATTTCTGTTGATTTAGATGACTGAGGATGAACAGCATCATTTGGTGATGAATCAGAGTAAATCCTGGGGAATTTCAGGGCAATACACTCCTAATTTTGGTCTTTTCTTTTGTTCTTTTTTTAAAGATTGATTTATTTCTTTGAGAGAGAGAAAGAGAGAGCGGGGGTAGAGGCAGAGAGGGAGAGAGAGAATCCTAAGTAGACTCCCAGCTAAGTGCAGAGCCCAACACGGGGCTTGATCCCACGACCCTGAGATCATGACCTGAGTCAAAATCAAGAGCCAGGGGGTGCCTGGGTGGCTCAGTGGTTTAAAGCCTCTGCCTTCGGCTCGGGTCATGATCCCAGGGTCCTGGGATCAAGTCCCGCATCGGGCTCTCTGCTCACCAGGGAAGGGAGCCTGCTTCCTCCTCTCCCTCTCTCTGCCTGCCTCTCTGCCTACTTGTGACCTCTGTCTGTCAAATAAATAAATAGAATCTTAAAAAAAAAAAAAATCAAGAGCCAGGCGCTTGGTGGACTGAGCCACTCAAGTGCCCCTGATCTTTTCTTTCCGAACAAATCAGAGACCCAGTTTGTAACACAGTCTCCAAGTTTAAGACAACGTTTTAAATTGAACATACTTGTTATTTTTGCAAAATTTGCTTTCGATGGATCGAACATCTCGGTGATGCCAAGAGCTTTTAGCGGCTCCTTCAGGTCTGTCTGTGCTACAGCTGTGAACCTAGCAAGAAAGGAGAAAATGAGGGAAAATCATCATACCATAAATGATGTAAAACGGTATTATCAGTGCCGGTGCAGAAGGCTTGATGAATGGATTCTTTGTTAAGTATGCTCTGGACACCAATCTAAACTGTATCTGAAACTGTAGTTCCAAGATTTAAGCAGAGAACGACTCCTCTCTCAGACACTTAGCTGGCAAAAGGAGCAGGACCCCGTAACGGCAAACAAGAGTGGCCTCACCCTCACGTGCTGCAGGCTCCCCCATTCCAGTTCTTAGGAAGATCTGCGGAAGCACTTTCCCTCATGCTCAGGGGAGGATATCCAGAATGGTGACAGGATTACCTACAGGTTTTCCCCATTTCCAACCAACCAAACATCATGGTGGCTGCCGTATTGGGGATGGTCGAAAGAGAGGAGACACATTCCTGCTCCTTCTTGATGGGATTTTTAAAGCATTTTACTAGGAAAATACGAACCAACAACAGGAGTTGGTGACAATGCATTCTGTTTGGGTGTCACAAGAGTTTCTTGTGACCTATCTGGCCTTAGAGTCACCCTTACATAAATGTCAGCTATTAAATCTATCATCAGAGGAAGTTTTTTTTTAGGCTTTCTCCCATTTGGTGGAAGAGCAATCAGGGTAGGCGAGCAGATTTTCATCACAGATGGGCTCTAATGATAATTTACCATTATAATTGTGCTTTACCTATAATGTCATAAATCTTATTCATTTATAGCAAGCACTGCCTACATAAAGGCACACTTCACAATAAAAAAATTCTTAGGAGGATTACTAATACTTATTATGAATGGACTCCTCAGATTATACTTAACTCAGTGACCAAAGAAGTAAAAGCTATTAGAACTGGAAGGTATCTTTCCCACCCTGAGACGTGGCTGATTAAAAGCTCCGGGAACTGGTGTCATGATCACAGACAGGGAACGTTCACTGCCTCTTTCACAGGTCTGGGTATAAGGCATTCTCTTACCTGTTAGAAATTTAGGATTCAGGCAGAATTTGGGATTACTTTCCCCTTGGTTTCAAGTCATACCGGCTCAAATTCCACCAATATTATGCTTTCAGGGTGCAAGAAAGAACTGCCAAAGTATGATACTAATGTAAGAATTCTGCCTGGATGGTTTCAAAATGTTTCCTTACCACCTAGCTTTTGGACCTTGGTCTTCAGGAATTTCCAGCTAAAACTTAAAAAGACTAAAATGAAACTCCTTATCAAAACACAACCAACCTTTACTGTATGGTTATACATGTGTTTTTCAGTCTTTTGGACAAAATTAAGTAAGTTAAAAGCCCTCAAAATGGTACCAAGAAGTTTGAGGTCTTATGGAGACTCAGAGGTCAGGCTGCCTCCTTTCCTTGCCTCCTGATGATCGTTATCCTGCCACATGAGAGGCATGGGAACTGGAGGGGGGATGGGGAAGCTTCCACGAAAGCAGAGCCTTGTATTCCCACCATGCAACTTCTGAAAAGTAAATCAGGCTTTAGGATTTAGGCTGTGCCATTTCCTAGCCTCATGCTGTCTGGTATCTGACCCAACTGCTCCAGGGACAGAGCACTCCCATTGTCTCCTCTTCAGGGAGAGGGACCACTTACTTGGGCAAGATGACCTGCACCCTCTTGGGCACCATGGTGCTCATCCAGCTGTCTATGGTCTTGGTGCTGATGTGAGGGATGATGGCCGACAATGGGGTAGAGCTCTCGGTTGGCAAGGCGATCAGCATGCTGATGCTTTCCCCATGGTAGGGCAGTTCGATGAAGTTGTACCATAAATCGTTGGGGGTGCTTGTAGACCCTAAAGAAATCAGAGGCAGGTTCAGTGTATCCCTGATGACTTCTAGAAGTGGCCTGAATGTTTGTTGACCACATGGGCAGCTTCAGAGGGAAGAGGGCAATTCAGTTTGAAAACTTCTCTTTTCCAAATATAGTTTCCTTAAAAGGACAAAGATAAAGACAATTATTTCTTCTTTCCCTGGTAAAGAATTCTTTCTTCAATTTAGACATGTCTTAACAAAATGCCTTTGGCGTCACTAAAATAACATTAATTCTGTTGAGTTGAATTGACGAGATCATGAGGCACTTAGAATACAGTGCTTTGCAAGAAGCTAACCCTTATCATGTGAATAAAGGAATGAATTTGAGCTGCCTGAGAATTGCTCTTTTGGCTGAGCCTATGTGAGCATGTGAAGAGAAAGGAGAAAGGGATGAACGGCTCCATTGTTTAGGGCCCACACCAACCACTTCAACACATTTAGAAGCTACAGCACCCCATGAAGTAGTATTGTAAGGGCCTATTTAGCCAGAGCGACTCCATCTTGGTTAAAAGCCATTTTGTTGTTTGTGCAGTAAAACTTAAACTGACCCTGCCCCCCCCACCAGTAAAACCAGTAAAATATGGTCGGCCAGTTCCCAACAACAGAGCCCAGAATACAAGGAGGAGTCAGGCCAGGTGAAAACATCCAATCAGTAAAGCACACATACTATCTCCCTAACCACCAAAGAATGTAAACCCCGCCTTTTGGGAGCCAAACTTAAGCACCAATTCTGACCAGAGTCATAGGTTAGTTCAAACAGCTACTAAAGAGTAAATTGTAATTCAGTTAGCCACCTGCGTGTGGCCTAACATGACTATGCAATGTTACCTATATGTGGCCAGGCTTTTACTCTGTAAATTAGCCTGTGAGGCTGGGAGGGGTCGCTCTCCTGGGAGGCGGCCCTGACCGCTCAGTCAGTCAATTCTTGAGCCACACCATGATGGGGGTGGTCGCTCTCTTTGGAAACGGCCCTCACCGTCAGTCTGACTTCTAATGCTTAGCATAGGATAAAGCTTTGCATAACTTTAACTTTGTTTCAGTCTCGTTCCCCTGGCCAATCAGTCTGACTTCTAATACTTGGCATAAAATAAAGCAGTCCTATTTCATAGACCAGGAGGCTACAATTAGAGAAAGTAAGTAACTTGCCTAGAGACACGTGGGCTAAGAAGTGGAACGCCAGGACTTGGATTCAGTGTGTCTAACGCCAACGATGACCTTCCTAGTGACTACCCCACTCCCTCCTCACACTTCACCCACTCCAGTAACCGTCATTATGGCTTTTAGATACCTTATGGTATTTGTACTTCCTAATAAAGACCTGACAACGATTTAGACCAGCACTTCTCAAAATGGCGGTCGTCTGGAGAACACACAACCTGCATGTCGCCCAGGAGACAGATTCCATACCCCAGTAAGTTTAGGAAACACTGGACTGATTCTTCTCACAGATTTCTGATATATACCAGTGTTGTAAAGGCTCTGAGACGGTTCTGAAGGAAAGCTGTTTGGCTATCCCCAGGTTTCCCGAACCCACTTGATCCTAGAACCCTTTATCCCACGTAGAACATTCAAGACATTCAGCAGCTGAGCAGCACAGCTGCGCACTGACGGATGGGAGCTGATGTTACTGAGCTCAGGAAGGCACCAGCTGGAAGCCCAGCTCAGGGGCACGGGCCCACGGAGGCCACCGACTCCCCGGGAAAGAACCTCCCATGCAACACGCCTTAGGATCCCATGAAACCTTTACATCAGGCATGTAATGAGAGACTCATTAATATTAACTACGTGAATGGAAAGCCAGCATTTCTAGATTTCTGGCGGATCTCTGAAATGGTTTATTAAGCGCTTCAGACTTTTTAAGAACGTAGTGACCTTGGTGAGGCACTTAACCTCTGCATGCCACTTACTATGGAGAGTGGAGATATCAGGGACATTAAAAGTACGCCCCTCACAAGGTCTCCGTGATGATTAAATGAGAAAAAATATGTAAGGCGCTTGGCAGGGCCGGGCCACAGCTGATGCCCGCTGAACACAGGGCTCCTCTGCCTCCTCCCCCGGCTCTAGATGACCTAGAATAATGCATTTAAGAAAAAGAGAAAAGAGAAAGAGAGTTTCTCTCATGATTTTCACTTGTCTTTTCTCTGGGGACGAATTCTGCTAGTCACCTCTCGTGAGACAGGGAACTTCAATAAGCCAGTTCTCCACAGGAGGGGGCTGGGAGGGCAGGAGAAAGGGAGAGACCTCGAACTTTCTTTGTCTTTGTTACATAACGAACACTTTTAGCTATAAAATACGATAAAGAATAGCAACGCTATTAGGATATGTGACATGACAGGATGACATTCAAGTTGCTCCTTCAGGAAGAAGGCAGGGCAATTCGGGGGGTGCTCAGTATATCCCCTTCCCATGCTGCTGCATTTGCTGGAAGGGCCGTTCAGCAACTCGTCTGGCTCCGGATGCCCGGGAACTGTCACTCAGGGCCAGTTCTGTCTCTGGGCTGCCTAAGAATCAGAGATGGGATTCTTTAACTTTCCTTTTACCTTAAGTAATAAAATGGTCTCGGCAGAAACTGGAAAATCAATGGGAGAGTCAGGAAAAAACACCACTTCCTAATGAGCCCTTTAATCTTCAAAGAAAATAGAAGGCCCTGATCTGGCAGAGCTCTTCTAGAAATTGTGCGGTTTGGGGAGCAGTTAATAAATGATCGCTCCAGGGCATGAAATAAGGACCTGGAGGCATCCGTTAACCACTTCTAGAAACATTTACTGTTCTGATAAGAAGAATCAGGGTCACGAATAAAGAAAAATTATGAGCTGGGGTGTGTTTTTCCAGTGGGGAGACAGCTTCTACCTCCACCAGTGAATCCAGCCTCCACTGGATACGTGTTTTTGTTTTTTGGTTTTTTTTTAGATTTTATTTATTTATGAGAGAGTGAGAGAGAGATCATGAGCAGGGGAAAGGGGCAGAGGGAGAAGCAGCCTCCATCCCAGGACCCCTGGATCATGACCTGAGCTGAAGGCAGAGGCTTAACTGACTGAACCACCCAAGCGCCCTCCACTGGATACACCAGTGACTGATCAGTTCTGTAAATAACCCCTAAGCATTCTGTACCCAGGCACGCACGTCCACCCGATGATTCCTTTCTCCCTGGCCCTACTTTTGCTTCTGATCACAGATGCCTCTCTGCACACACCCCTTCCATGCTAATCTTTGCTTGGTGGCAAATTAACACTTCTCCTCTCCTAACCTGATCACTAAAAGACTGCTTTCTCAGCATCGTCTTAGGGAGGACAAGGGCTGAGGTTAAACACATGAGATCTGGAGTCTAGAACCTGGATTCAAATCCTGGCTCTTCTGACATGCTAGCTCTGCATCTTGGGCAAGTGGCTTAATGCCAAGTCTTAGTTTCTTTATCTGTAAAATGGGATAGCAGTGCCCGGCTTACAGTATTGCTGTGAAGATTCAACCAGATGATACACACAGCATAGTGCTCAGCACAGAGGCTTGCTTGTACCCAGTAAAAACTTTCATCCACTGATGGAAGGAGCTTTATAAAATTCATTTCTTCTTGAGTGCTCGGTCACTGCCCAAACAGCTGAAACGCAGGCTCAATCCACCAAAAGCAACCACAGCAACTGCAGTGGGCACAGCTCCAGGGCAGAAGGAATCGAGCAAGGAAGGGGAGCTGGAGCCTTGTGTCCTAGCAGGCAGCTTGTCTTTGTCCCAGAGACCTTTCTGTTAAAAAGTCTGGGCCAGGCTCTCTGCTTTAACATCTGGCAAGTAGATGGAGTGTTCTCTAATGAGGATGATGCTGGAGTGTAGAAAAATGTGAATGAAGCAGGTTCATTCATGCTGGAAAGGAGGAAACAGATTAGAAGGGAAGAGAAATCTTTTCTCTTAGATGAATAGTGATCAACAAAACCTTTAATGAGAAGTAATAGACAAAGAACCAAGTATTAAAAACATGGAGACTTAGAACTTTCTGTAAGTGGTATTTTGGGGATGATCCAGATATTCTGGAAAACCCCCCAAAAGACTCTGATCCCTTCTTTAAATCCTACAAGGGAGGAAGTAACTAGGCTTGCTTGAAATGTTAAGAACTCCTCTTGGCCTCTAAACTCAGAGAGAACATTTTAAATGTTGAATATCAGTTAAACTTTATAGATGAAAATCCCTCCAATTACCTTCCACTACAAGCAGCTTTATGGATTTCCTGAGCTCTTGGGGAATTGTTTCAGCTCTACTTCAGAAGAAACTGAAATACAAATTTGAAAGCAAAAAACAGAACCACTGAATGCAGTGGTCCATATTCTACCTGAAATGCAAAGGGGGTCTGGGGAGAATTAAGAAGGTGTGGTTTAAGCAACTAGGTGAGTGCAAGTGACACTTGCTGAGCTAATGAACGTGGAGGGAGGACCAGATGGGTGAGGACAATAATATGTTTCATCTATGGAACTAAAACTTAATAGACAACCAGGTAGAGAGGTAACTTGAGTAGGTAGGTATGAGTTGGAAGCTCAGATGAGAGTGAAAATGGGAAATATACTGTATATTCAAATATATTTATATATATACACATATATACATATATATTTGGAATTCTTTGTGGTCTTTTTTTTTCAAAATGAAGTCTTTAATGTCTAAATTCATAACCATGAATCAAAAAAATTGTAACAACTTTTGATTCAGCAATTCCTATCCAAGGAAAGTACCTTTATAAATTCTGACAGTTGCTAAAGATTTATGTACAAGAATGCTTGCTGAAGTGTTTATTACAGGAAAAATGTAATAACATATACAATAATAATACATTTATGCCATGGAATATTATACAGCTGATTAAAGGATCAAGTAAATCTACATGAATATAAAGTTTCCCACAATATACTATCTAATGTATAAAGCAGATTACAGAATAGAAATTACAGTATAATCCTATTATGCAAAAAAGTTTCATAAACATACTTTCTGTATCTATAGAAAAGGTCTCAAATAATACACTTACCACTAAAGGGGTTCTTACGTTGGGAAACGGGATTATAGGAGAACATTTTTTTTTTTTTTTGCCTCATTGCAATGTTTTATTTATAGATTTTTGCAATGAGCATGAAATACACTTCTTCTAAAAAAAGACTTTAAGAACTTTTTTTTTTTTAATTAGAAGAATTTTTATCCTTAATGTGCTTCTACTTTATTGGACATAGGCAGTAGGGTTTCCCCTCAACTTTCATTTTCCACCCTCTCTTCTTAACGTTACTAAGTGAATCTTCTCAGAGATCTTGATGGCATCTTGGGGGGACAGTCCAGAGGACGGATACATGGACTACCAATGTTTCCACAAAGTGATGGAGGGGGTGTGCTGAGACCCAGAACACCTGCGACGGGGGAGGGGAGCAGAGGGGTGGTCTGCAGAGGTCGTGTGAGTACGCGGGGCAGCCTCTGAGCTCAGTGGCAATGGCCCATCTCTGAGCACTGGCTGGTCGTGCCAGCCGGACTGGTGGCAGGCAGCAAGGGGGTGGCCAGCTAAGTGGTCTGTAGTCACGAAAACAAGTAGCTGCTGTGCTGTCTTCACAGATGTGACAAGTCTGCCCTGTGTCACCCCGAGAAGCAGCTGTGCTGGCCCAAGAGGGAAACCAGGGAACATAGGACCCCCGTGTGCTCTGTCACATGGCCCAGGAAGAGACTGGGTTCCAATTCCCGGTTACTCAGCAAACCCCCGTGAAAGGCACAGGGAGGAGGGCAAGGAGGACGGCGGCTGTCCACAGTGTTTACTGTGAGGGAACGAGAACCGTGCAGAGAAGTGGGTTTCCTTCTGCTCTGAATTCAGTGCAGATCAGTAAGGGTCCGAGAGGAAGAGAGAGGATCACTGGGTCACTGAAAAGGAGTTTAATGACAGGAGTATTTACAAAGCATGGGCAGAGAACAGAGAAGCCATTCCAGATAGTATCTTGGGCTACAAACATTACCAAAAGTAGGCTGGGAAGCGGGAGGGCAGCATGGTGACCCAGCAAGCATTCTTGGCCACACCGGCTGACAGGAGTAGAGACCTTTCTTATAGGGGAGCAAACACCCGGGGGACCACAGGGAGGGCCTGGAAGTCAATGCCCCAAACCCTCTCCTCCTGCAACCCTATCACCTGCTAGTTTACCTCATAGCCAATGCAACAGGAGGCAGGGGAGCCCCAGTGCAGCCTCCTGGGGCCTCAGAACAGGGGGGGGATAGGGAGGGGAAGGGAGGGCATGACTCTCGGAAGGCGGAGAGAAGGTACGAGCTTACTGTGGTGCTACAGGGTTAGAATCCTTGACAACGAGAATGCATTTGTGCATTACTGTCTGCAACACACACACATTCTCAGATAAATCAGTTCTTAATGCAAAGGCCACCCGGATATGAAACTGCCTCTCTAGGAACACACTATATGATGAAGAAAAGATGTTCCATTCCTGTAAAAACAAACATAGTAGTGTTTCACATGTCTTTCATATGTCTACAGGATCCTTGTGTTTTAATCTTCCACAACTGATGTTTATTTTGCCGCAACAGAAACATAGAATCATTGAAGGCCTTTCACTTTTAGTCTTTTTATTAGAACAGATAATGTGTATAAAGATCGACCTAAAATAAAATGGCTTTGCTTTGGATACGAGCTGGTGGCTTTGCTGGCATTCCAGTGAGGTCTTCCCAGCAACACCAGCAGGGAGTAGGGAGGGCTGGGCTACCACGGGAAAGAGGGGATGACTTTTGGGCAGAAAGAGCCTTTTATTATTCTCACTTGCTGAGCATGTTATCTTTCTGCAGGGCTTTTAAATACAAATTATCGTCTAAAAAAAAAAAACTTGAGGGAATGACAAAAATTCATCTAGAAGCTTCACGAAAGATAAGCAAGAAGGAAAGGGACTTTGTTCCTTGCTCCCCTCGTGGGAGCCATTCCTTCACTTAGACAATTACGCAGATGGCGGGACCCTGAGCAGCACCGGATGCTTTCAGAGACAGAATATGCAAAGGTCATACTCGGGGCCCATGTGTTCAGGTTCTGATCAGAGACACAAAGGCTAACTTACAAGGGAAAAAGATCAATTTAAATTGGACGACAAATGCTTCCATGAAACCAGGATTAAAAAAAGAATCACCAGACTTCGTGTATCAATGCTGTAGTAATGACAGCAGGGGTTGGTCATTGTTTCCTGGGTCGTGAAACTGACACAGGCTTGTTTTAAAAGATTTGCAGATTCAAACAAAGAAAAATAATCATTTGAAGTACTACCACTGTTCACATTTTATTGAACATCCTCCAAGACATGTCTCTACAGATGGAGGAATATATAGAAAGTATTTTACGTAAATGAGATGAATCAGCATCTGCTGTTCTAGAACTTGTTTTCTGAAATCAACCGTATATTGTATCATCTTTCTACTTATGTAAATCTTAATCTATTTATCACATATGTTCCACTATACATACGTATCTGAGTTTTATTTATTTGCTAGGGTGAGACGATCTTCAGAGCTTACGTTCCTTGGTGTGGGGTTACTACGTGGGCTCCTAGGAAGTCCCCCATCCTACAGCTTCCTCCACCCTCCATGATCGGGGTGCCCACATCTCCCCCAGCCCCCACCAGAGCTACGACTGGGCTTTGTCGATTTTGTAATGTTGCAAATCTGGTAAGTGGAAAAGAAATCAAATTTTTACTTTTATTTTTAATTTGATAATGTAAGGTAGCTAATGATGATTTGATGAGGCTTTTGTAGGCTTAATGCCTGTTTATATTTCATATTTTCTGAGCTGTCCTCTCTCTTTAAATTGTCAACCTAAAAGCCTATATGTTATATGCTAATACATAACCTCTGTAAATGATACAAAACTTTACCCTGAGCTTTAAAAAAAAGTCCTGCCCACCTCTCCCCTGCGCTTTTAAAAAAAAAAATCAGTTCTGCCCCTGGACAAAGTGAAGGCGCTGGCGGGAAGCACAGCCACATGGACACTTACCGCATCGGAACACGGAGAGCTGGGCTAGCATGGGCACTTGATACGACTTCCCATCGGCTGCCACAAACGTACGTTTCTTCGTGTTCTCGGGTTGGAACCGTGATTTCCACAAACCCTTAAAATACACGGCATTGACCAGGACGAGTCTGGTGAGCGCACCATCGATGAGATCTGGGGAGAGCAGGCTGTCGATCATACCTGGAAGGTCACAGAATAAGCAAGGGAAGATCTCAGGACTGGCAGTCCACTTGAGGGCAAAAGGCAGTGTTGGAGTGCAGACAGTGAAAAAAAAAAAAAGAAAGAAATTTTTAAAAGACTGAAAAGGAACTGTTTACAACACTCTTTTGGTCCTTTCTCATTTTTTTTTTCTCACTAAAAATGAAAGCTGAAAAGTTAAAGATAAAATCAGAGAATCCAAAAAAGACTTTAAACAGCGTCTATTTGAGGGTTACCAGAAATTTCATCAAAATATTTTTATAACTGGGATGTCTGGGTGGCTCAGTCGATTAAGCATCTGCCTTCTGCTCAGGTCATGATCCCAGGGTCGGGGGATCGAGTCCTGCATTGAGCTCCCTGCTCAGTGGGGGGCCTGCTTCTCCCTCTGTCCGCCACTCCCCTCGCTTGTGCTCATGCTCTCTCGGACAAATAAATAAATAAAATCTTAAAAGAAAGAAAACAAAAAAGAAATTATTTTATAACTCATTGCCTGCAAACCCCATGTTTTAGAAAATTTTACTCATCTAAATAAGCTATACTTAATTAATGATGAATTTCCCTATCGTTGCTAATAACTGACAGGTGCGACTCCCAAGGAGGGTCTGCCATCAGCACAAGAGATGCAGTTGCTGTTTCAACCACCGGGTGGATTTAATCCTGGGCAAAAATGAAGCTCTTTAGCCTGCGCAATTTTATCAAGGATAAATGTTTAATTTCTCTGAAGGTTTTAGAAATGTGAGACATTCGCTTGGCATCCCTGGTACCACAGCTACTTACCAAAGGGCTGGAACCAAAAATTGGTGTCTACATTTATGAGTTAGGGATCGAGCTAGGTGTAATATTATAGAGATAAAAAGAAATGGGGTTTGTCCTAGAAGCCCTCCCGAGTTGAAGGGACATTCGCTCCACAAAATGTCAAGAATGGTCCATCTTGTTTGTGTCAGGAGTGAAGGAGCAAACAACTGTTATAGTCCCAGAACGCTCTCTGAGGCCACGAAGACCTTTCTCAAGGGCGACCTGTGCTTGAAGGTTTGGGTTTTCATTAAGGTTCCTTTTGCTCGGTCTTTGAAGATTCAGCTCTATATGTGTTAAATGAGGGATTACTAATACCCGAAGTGATACAAAAGTAGCTTACTAATTAGTTTAAACTAAAAATTAGTTTAACTATAGCTTTTGGCCCCAGCATTTAAAAAAACAAAACAAAACTGTAGTGCCATAATATAAATATAAGTTATGATTCTTCAAATGGTTAGAGTACAATCGATCGTTTCTGAAGAAGCAAGACTGCCGAATTCAGGTACGAGGGCTTTGAGCCCCTTTAGGTGGTGTTTAGAAGTTGATGTCCAAGAAACAAACGTTTGCCTACACCATGGCCAAGTCAAGACGCACACCCAGAGGTTGCCCAGACCCCAGTGTCCTCAGTAAGAGCTTCATCACTACTCCTTACTTACACAAGGGGGCACCAATGCCACCATCAGTCGGGGTCTGAAGGAAAATCCCCAAGCTTAAATGGCCATCATTCTATGGAAGGGCAGCCTCTGTCCTGTGGGAGGAAGTCACGATTCTGTGCTTCAGCCATGGCAAACTCCTCAGAGTTGGCTCCCGACAGTGGAGGTTGTGTCTTACCTTTGCTGGAAACATCACCCAATCCAACCCCTAGGTGCCTTTAAGACACAGGTCCACTCTGTATCTACAATAAACTTCCTCAGACCCCCCTTCCAAACTCCCGTCTGAGTGTTGAGTTTCCATAAAGCTCAACACTCTGCACCACCATTATACGTGTGGCTTTAGACCCATCTAATGTCTCTCTCTCTCCCACCTGGACCATAAACTCCACAAGAGCAAGGACCCTATCATTCACTTTCTGAAAGTCAAGTCTATCTCTGTGTTGAGTGCACAGTCAGTGCTCAATAAGTGTCCAAGTGTCTAAAAAGACACTTATTGTCTCCACAGACTCCTTTTTGTTGTGGTAGGTAAGGCCTCTGATTGACACTGTCAGGATCTAGATATAATAAGGGGGATGAAGAAATAACAAGAGATGATAAAAAGGTTAAGAAATGCATGGTTTAGAAGCAATGAAGCACTTGGAGGACCTACCATCAAGAACTATGTACAGAACTATGCAGTAAACATGCATTCACCTACCCACCCACCCATCCATCTACCTACCCTCTCCTTCCCATCCATCCATCCGACCACCACCCTACTATCCATTCTTGGATACCTACATGCCATGTGCCAAGAAAATGAACAAACAAAAAATGAGGCCCACCCTCAGAAAGCTATGGAGAAGAAAGAGGGGGAGGTTGGCATAAATGACTTAGGAAAGTGTATTCAATAGTAATAAATACCTTGAAGCAGAAGTACTCAAAGATGCGAGGGGAAATAAGAGAGGGATCCGATCTGGTCAGTGGGGTCAGGGATGGATGGGTTCCCTGAAGTATTACTTGCCCTAATAGTTATAAAAACAGCTCATGCCGAAACAAGTCAATCAGAGAAAGACAATTATCATATGATCTCCCTGATATGAGGAATTTGAGAGGCATAGTGGGGGGCTTGGGGGGTAGGAAGGAAAAAATGAAACAAGATGGGATCAGGAGGGAGACAAACCATAAGAGACTCTTAATCTCATGAAACAAAACTGAGGGTTGCCAGGGGGAGGGGGGTAGGGAGAGGGTGGTGGGGTTATGGACATTGGGGAGGGTATGTGCTATGGTGAGTGCTGTGAAGTGTGTAAGCCTGACGATTCACAGACCTGTACCCCTGGGGCTAATAATACACTATATGTGAATTTAAAAATAAAAAAAAAATAAAAACAAAAAACCAAAAAACCAGCTCATGCTCATTGAACATTTGTTAAGTGCTACTCACTTTGCTAAATGCTTTATGCATATTATTTACATTTCCATAAAAACCTTAATGTTGTTAAAACTTTTAGTAGATGTCACTGTCGTATCTCCACTTTACAGGGGAGGACTCTGGGGCACAGGGAGGTTAGGGACCTTGCCCCAGGTTACACAGCTAGGAAGCGGCAGAACTGAGATTCAGACTTATCGCCTGTACTTTTAACTGTGATGATGCTGTTCCTGTGCCGGTGTGGAAATAAACAGGCATTAGCAAGGGGAGAGGGGGAAGAAAGGCAAGCCGGGTAGCCAGCTGTGACAGGAGAGAGCCTGGTGAGCTGGAGGGACAGGGAGGAAACCCCCATGGCTGGAGCACAGAGTAGGTGAAGGAGCAGCAGAGGTGGAGACGCAGGCGGGGCAGCCCTGGCTGGGCCATCATCACCCCATCACACGGGACAGAACCTTCGTGTCTGGCGCTCCCCCTCCGCAGGGGCGGGAATGGGACTGGGCGGTCTTCCAAATGTGGGCTGCTGGATCTCCAGGGTCCTTGCGGGCTCTGCCAGGTAGGTAAGTGCCCCTCAGTGGGGCCGATTGCTCCAAGGGGGCGACACGGAACCTTGTGGGGGAGTTTTCAGCTGCGTGGCAGGTGGCCAGAGGACGCACCTGTCCTGCGATGCTCCAAACGGTCCTACGCGGTAAAGCAGCGTCCTGCTTGCTATGTGGCTTACACTAGCGTCACACTGGCTTAGCATCCCCGGAGCCCAGAACCTCACTCTCTTCTCCATGTAAACACAAAGTTACCTGTTTGGGGGCATGTTCTTAACGTACAGGGAATTTTCTAGGTGTGTGACCGCCGGGCATATCAAGTGGAGACTCTTCTTATTTTCTTCTGAAATTTACCAAGGATTTTGCACTGTTTTAGAAAAAGGCACTTCAGAGAAAGAGGAAGGCAGCTTGTGGTTTTCGTGTTACTGGCATGACAAAGCTGCCTCCATCTGTTTTTGTAGCTGTCAGTTCACAATTATTCTAAGAATATGACGGCTTTATTATGTTCTCAGGTGCAGCTGGTGCCCAAGGGTTTACCTACTGAACTACATACACAAATTAGTTTTGTCTTTCCTTGTATTACAGTTCAGTGTATACTAATTTTTA
Organism: Mellivora capensis; assembly: GCA_004024625.1. NCBI lineage: Eukaryota > Metazoa > Chordata > Mammalia > Carnivora > Mustelidae > Mellivora > Mellivora capensis. The sequence continues at coordinate 22,504 of PISX010008422.1, forward strand.
AAAATTTTGTGTACTTTTGGGGCGGCTGGCAGGGGGCTCAGTTAAGTATCTGCCTTCAGCTTAGATCCCAAAGTCCTGGAATCGAGTCCCACATCAGGCTCCCTGCTCCACGGGGAGCCTGCTTGTCTCTCAGCCCCTCCCCCCCACTCGTGTGTCCATGTACTCTTTCTAATAAATAAATAAAATCTTTAAGAATTGAAAAAATTTTTTAAAAAGAATAAAAATTTTGTGTATGTGTGCACAGGTTATGTGAGCTATGGATTTCATTTCAGGGTGGCAGAGTGAAGAGTAAAATCTTTGTTTATAAGATCTTATAAAATATAATCTTACAAAATCTTATAAAAAGATTATAAAATATAATCCTATAAAATATAATTATATTATAATCTTATAAAATATAAAATCTTTATTTATAAAGACGGGAGTGGGCCTGTAGGGGTGAAAAGCGTGCCCAAGTCTTACCAAACTCCCCCCTCCCCAGAGGCAGTAAGCAACTGAGTCAGTGTGTGTCCAGGCAGTTTGAGTGCTGTCACGTGGCACACAAGCATGACTGACTATTCCCAGCACACTGGTAAAGAAGGCTGGCAGGGAGCACTGACACGCCACAGTCATCCACCCATCTAGCTCTGAGCACCAGTGACCCCTGTTCTTAGCCTCTAGGCCCAGAAAGAACCACTAAACCCTTCACACTTGCAGGTCTCCTGATCGTTCTATGGTTTTAGGAAGGGAGCCCAGATCGCGCTGTCCAGGACCCTGTGGAGAAGGAATGCCGTTCTGGCTCCCCTCTACCCTCCCCGGCGGCCCTCCTGGTCCACCTCTACACTAGTCTGTCATATGCTCTTGGACATTTGCATATACAAGTCTGCTGGGGGGTGGGGGGTGGAGGCAGACTGGGCGAGCACCCGTTTCCATGCAGAAAGCCAGGCCCCCTCCTTCAGAGATTTGATATAGGAGGTTGGGGTCCAGGGACCTGCATTCGGAACAAATGCCCTGGACAATCCTGATGCAGGCGCCCCCGGAACCACACTTGGAAACACATGACCCGAAAAGCCAGTTTCCTCATGTTCTGTCCTTGGGTCCCAATGGAGTCTTTGGGTCTCTTCTTGTGACCTAAACTCAACCTCCTACAAAAAAGTTTCCCCAGTCTATATCTGCAGTCTTCCCTTTCCTCCGTTGTTCTGGACCCATCTCTAGTCCAGAACATTTCCACCTAGACCTCCATTTTACAAATTAACGGGTTTTAAAACACCCACGTTAGACGTCTCCTTGGTCTAATGAGAGGAGAAATGCGTGTAAACACGTAATCACAAAGCGGCGTGGAAAGCGCTATAATAGAGGGGCATAGACAACGCATAATCACATGCCCATCGTAAGCCAAGAGGAGGCACCTACTTCCCGGAGGGGACGCCAGCAAGAAGGAAGGAAAGCAAGGAGGAAGATCAATCCCAAATCTCACAGGTGGAGAGGGGCAGTCGCAAAGGCACACGTAGGAAGGACTGAGCAACTGAACCTTCAGAGCGGGTCTGGGCCTGCAGGCAAGGCCTCCAGGGAGGAGATGTAGCGAGGAAAGGGGAAAGTCAGCGCAGCTGAATTCTACTCTGTTGCCAGGGCCCCAGGGAGAATCGTCCTGAACAGCACAGGGAGTGGTGGTGGCAAGAAAAGGGAAGGAAGGGTGCCTGGGTGGCTCAGTTAAGTGACACCCTTTGGCTCAGGTCATGATCCTGGAGTCCTGGGCCTGAGTCCCAGATCGGGCTCCCTGCTCAGCGGGGAGTCTGCTTCTCCCTCTGACCTCTCTTCTCTCATGCTCATGCTCGCTCTCTCTCAAATAAATAAATAAAATCTTTAAAAAAATTAAAAATTAAATAAAAATAAATGTTAAAAAAGGGGAAGAAAGATGGATGGAGTTATGAAACCTACTTGAGTCCAGGCCTTTCACAATGGAATGGCCATGGGACCCATTAGAACCTCAGAGTCCCCCTCATGTTTTCATTCACAAAATATAAGATCATACAAAACCGTTCCCGGGGAACCAAGGCCACTCACCCCTGGTTTCATTCTTAACCCACATGTTGATGGAATCACAGGCGGAGGCTGGATCCTCAAAGCTCACGTTCTGTACTTCACACTGAAACACGTCTTTGTTCCGGGTGACAAAAGGCACCTCCATCTTGAAGCCGTTCTTCACGAACACTGCATTGGCCACAGTCACAATATCCTTATTCTTCTTGGAGCTGATGGCCTTGTTGATCTTCTTTAACACTTTACCGACTCCTAGAGGAGAAATGGAAAGATGCAGTGATATTTCAGCGAGAATTCAGAAAAGCTATTTTTTTTTAATATCTTTCTTAGGATGGCAAATAAGGACAGTATAGATGAGATAAGCCTGAGTAACAAGAGACCAAGTGTTGTGCTTCCTCAGTGGCCTTGTGTTAAGAAGGGGGAGGGCAAGTGTTTTCTTGCATAGCCATGGGGGAATAAATCCAAGGAATCTTCCTAATTCACTTTTTTTCTTTCTTAACAATCTTTGGTGCTCTTTCCTGCCAAAGATTTAACACTGTGATTTCTTTTTTTTTTTAATTTTTGGAAAAAAATGAATAAAATAAGCATTAGAAAGACCATAAAAAATTACCAGGTGCCGCCATCCAAGAACAGTGTGATTTTTACCTGATCTCAAGCTCAAAAAGCATGGGGATTAATTTTATGGCAATGTAGCTTTATTTTACACGAGCCACTCATACACGCTCCATTTGGTTTTAGAACATGAAGAAGAGGAAAATAAATTGTAAGGATGAAATGTGTTTCTGTAGTGAGCTCAAATTACAGATTCGTGGGTTCTTCGTTGGGGTCCTTTCAAAATGATACTGTCCTAAAGCAGCCTGCAGGGGTCATGGTGATGGTCTCTTGGAGAGGTGACCTGGCACACACCGTGTCTCTTCTCCAGACCCACTAAATAAGGGCACAGTGAGCTGGCCATGGGGCCCAGGGAGGTGACCCTTTGGCCCTTTGTTTGGCTTCTCATGACCCCACTTTCATGCTGTCCTGTGGGGCAGGCCCACTTTATCAGTAAGGGAACAGCAGAGGCCAAGACCCAGCACCTGTCCCTTTTGGCCACACCATCTCCTCCTCACATGCCTTGGTCTCCTGCCAGGAAAAGAGTGGTGTAGTTCTTCTTCCCCTGACCCAGACCGTTCTGCCTCTGCCCTCAGTAAGAGCATCGCTATCCTGAGTTCTCAGAGGGCCTGAGAAGCCACTTGGGCTCCCGAGTCTGTCCCGTGACTGCAGCCCCATTCTACAACACAACGGCCAATAACTCGGGAGAAAGCAAGGCCCCCGGAAGCCACCCAAAGGCAACAGTGTCAACATTTTAGAAATATCGCTTTGCATGAGCGTGGCTCAGTGTGAAACAAGAGTCCAGCTCCTGAGCTGGAACTGTGCTGACTGACAGGGTCTGGATGGCACTGGGAAGGGCTGTAAATCCTAGCAGGGATTCCCTGTCAAGCTACAAATCACCAACAGTTTTCCGAGCGTCCAAGCAAGGGGCAGAACGGTGTGTTCAAGTACGGAGTCCTTCCACGCTTCTGACAGGTGATCCAACTGCAGACTCATGGGAAACTTAAGGCCGTGTAAACAGAGTGTGGTGTTTAGGCATCTGGCTGGCAGCTTGAGAGGTGACACTGAACATAGCCACCGAAGGGCACGGAGCGAGGCACGGAGTTCTCGAACCCCTGCCCGCCCCTCTCATCTTCCTCTTCCAGCTGAAGGCATCAATGCAGTCAAGATTCCTAGAACTTGATGAGGCTAGCAGGAGTGGAGGAACATGGAAAGAGCAAGTCCCTCATTTTCCAATAAAGCAGCAAAGACTCAGAGGTGCAGAGGAACTTGCCGGGCCCATAGTGCTCAGGGTTCTGCTCCCTCACGCGCGGCCCTTGCACAAGAGGCAGGTGTAAGGTGGGTGCTGGGGGACGGAACCTGAGCTGGAGCCACGAGGCACCAGTGCTAGGAGACAGAGACTCTGAAGTGTATGCAGAAAATTCAAAACAACAACTCAAACCTTTTCCATTGGGCCTGACTTCAAAAAAATATATATATATTTTTTAGCTTTTTATTTTGAAATAATGATAGATTCACAGGAAGTTGCAGAACAATATACAGGGTGGCCCCCTGTGCCTTTTGCTCAGTTTCCCCAGTGGTAACACTGTGTAGGACTACAGCACACGACCTGGAGACTGCCACTGGTTCAGCTCACAGCGCTCAGGCACACTGCGTGCCTTTTACAGGGACTCGTGTGTGTGTGTGTGCATATGCGTGTCTCTCTGCACTTTTCTCACCTACACAGATTCATGTGGTGACCAGGATAGTTAAGATACAGGACGGGGGGGCACCTGGGTGGCTCAGTCAGTTAAGCATCTGCCTTCAGCTCAGGTCATGATCCTGGAGTCCCAGGATCGAGTCCCACATCTGACTCCCTGCTCAGGAGGGGTCTGCTTCTCCCTCTCTCTCTCTCTCAAATACATAAACAAAGTTAAAAAAAAAAACAACAAACTTAAAAAAAAAAAAGACACAGGACGGAGGCTCCCCCATGCTGCCGTCCACGGCCACACCCACCCACCCAACTCCCTAGCTCCCAACTTTAAAAAGTATGTTCACAACCATGATGCACCACGGAGGTGGGGCAGATGGGAAGCTTTCTTTTTATAGATAAGTGAAAGGGGGTGTAGCAAGATCAAGTGACTGACCCAAAGCCCCAAGGCTATAGGACAGAGCCCAGAATCCAGGCCTCCTGACTTCCCGGACAGCCACATTGGTCCTGGGTACCAGAATAGCATCCGAGAAAACCCTCCAGAGGCAGAACTCGCTCCAGGCCCCGGCGGCCAGAGCCCACAGGGCACGCACCGTTCACGCTGTATCTCATCACCGTGGTGAGCTGCTTCTTGGTCCTGCCGTCGGCTCCCAGCTGAAGCATCCCCAGGACGGACGCGATCCCGTGGGGGGACACGACCACGTTGTCATGAGGTCGGGATTTGACGATCTGATTGAAAACCTGGATTCCTGTGTTGGAGCCCAGTTCCTCCAGAGACAGGGGGTTGAACTGGGAGCACACAGAGGGCAATGTCACTGTGGCCACAAGGAAGAAAGGAAAATGCCAATTCATGGCTCCTTTCGGCAAGGACAACCTGAAAAAGCAGATTAAATAAAACATGTGAATTCTTGATGAACACCTTTTGGGGGACTACTTTATATTCATCTAGGTATGATTCACTGTACTCAGTATAACTGAGTGCCTTGTTAATTTATTTAAAATAGAGTAGCATAGATTAAATCAGTTTTTGCCATATTTTATTAGGGGACTGGGTGATGGAGAGGTAGGGACCCCTCCACGTAGTAGGCTCCCAACTACATGCCAGACCCCATTCGAACTTACAACTACCCTTCATCCAACTGAAGCAGTATTTATGGAGAACTAGGGTGTGCCAGGCCCTTTTCGAAGCGCTGGGCATACAACTATAAATAGATGGGGAAGACCCCTGCCTTCCTGGAGTTTACACTGTAGAAGGGAGACAGAAAATCAGCCAGTAAGCAATAGAGTAACTTCAGGGAGGGATCAGGGCCACGGCGATAAAACACTGTGCCTGCAAATGAAGGACAAGGCAGGGACATGAGGGAGAGGAGGTCAGGGAAGACATCTCTGCCATGGGAACACGTGTGACGAGTCCTGAATGACAAAGAAGCATTCCCCTCTCCCAATCTCCCCCAGCATGTGGCCACAAAGGAGGGTGTTAGCGGAGGACATGAAGAGGAAGAAGGGCCCAGACCCCTAAGGCCCAGATACCCCAGTGTATATGGCCCTTGGATTTCCTTCTAAGGGTCACAAGAAACCACAGGAGGGTTTAAAAAAAAAAAAAGGGAATGAATCCCTCAGGTCGCTATGACTATCTTAAAACCTGTTGTCCTCAAAAAAAAAATTTTTTTTTTTTTACTATAAGCAAATTACTTTCTTAATTGAGGAATTGTTAATTAAAACAAACTTAAATGGTATCCTTAAATCTACACTAGGGCAGAACAATTGGTCAATTTGTCAATTGTGAGAATGGTACTTCTCAATTACAGTTATGATCCCAGGGTCCTGGGATCGAGTCCCGCATCGGGCTCTCTGCTCAGCAGGGAGCCTGTTTCCTCCTCTCTCTCTGCCTGCCTTTCTACTTGTGATCTCTGTCTGTCAAAAAAAAAAATCTTTATTTAAAAAAAAAAAGTCTGTCTTGGGGCACCTGGGTGGCTCAGTGGGTTAAGCCTCTGCTTTAGGCTCAGGTCACGATCTCGGGGTCCTGGGATCGAGCCCCGCATCGGGCTCTCTGCTCAGCGGGGAGCCTGCTTCCTCCTCTCTCTCTGCCTGCCTCTCTGCCTACTTGTGATTTCCATCTGTCAAATAAATAAATAAATAAACTCTTTAAAAAAAATGACAGTCTGTCTAAATTCAAAACATGCAAGTGACCCACATATACTCCTACTTGGGGCTTTCCCCTATGGCCAGCATGGCCTATTTTGACTTTGGCACCTAGGACTGTCTCTAATACCATGACAATCCCCTGAGTTTCTTTCAGTCTCCTGGACATTGGAGAGCTTCCAAATGCTGGCTATGAAGGCTTTACTCATTTCATCTAAAAATTAGCCTTCCTTCCCTCTGGAAATAAATCTCCTCTTTAAAACTTACTATGCCACAAAGCCAGTAAAAGTCTAACACAATGCTCACAATCTTTGTTACAAATGGTCAAGTCTGGTTACCAGCGCCAACTTCATCAATCTGAATTGTTGATTCTCGCATTAGAGTCCACTCCGACAGTATCCCGTATGCCTGCTCTCTACTGCCCAAGCCTCCCAAAGCAATCGTCCTGGATTAGCAATTGTTGGAATAAAATATTTGAATGTGCACACTCAGGAAGGACATCAAACTGGTTTTGCCTCTGATTGCTTAAAGCGGATTCACCCACATGCTAAAGGTTTGTGTAGACAACTATGAAAGAGGTAGAGGGGATCAGCAAGAGAAACATTTAACAGCGCCAACCTCTCAGAGTCAGCAAAGATCGTCTCGCAAATAAAGAGCCATCTTATTTAGCAGAATTTTGCTTGGTTAGGACTTATTTTGCTAAAAGAACAGTTTCATTATGGAGTGGGGGAAGGCTGTCTTGGGTGTTTTTCTTGGTTTCTTAGATTTGGGAAGTTTTTTGAGAGAGGTCTATGTGCAGTTTCCTAACAGTGCACCAGGACAGTGTCAGAGCTGTGTAGAACTTGGAATCGGAGCTATTTTTGATTGATATTCTGGGCATAACTTCTTCTTGGCCTCAGTTTCCTAGGCTAAACGCTCCCTCGTTTAGGCCCACCTGGCTTATGTACATGTCTGAGACTAAGCTTGCGTTCCTCTCCAAAGTTCAGTAGCCAGGAGAGCGGGTGCTGATCCATAAATTACTTTGGTTTATGAAATTCTTAACTGATACATATTCATATCCAAATAGACACTCATTTACATGAAGTATCTGCTGGAGTTAATCAGGCTCTAAAATGCTTACTCTCTACGATGAGGAGATTCTCATTATAGGAAGAACATAGTAACCTCCTGTTTATTTTTAGGAGAAATTACACTTGAAACTTTCAAATAAGAGAGAAGGAATAAAGCTGTTGCCCAAATGTAGAGCATTAGTACGGAAGATCATAAATCTGTTTAAATGTTTCCACTTCTTGAATAATCTTTTCATAACAGTAAAACACACACACACACACACACCCCCAAGAGTCTGGTTGAGGCCATCACTGGAGGGAGATCATAAACCTATAAATGAAGATGTCACCACAGGCATAACCTTTCAAATGTGGGATTCTCTTTCCCCGTGTACCTCCAGTGTCTCCTACTCCCAGCCTTTCCTTTCCAGTGTGGGGGATGTCTGGACAGGAACTAGGTATCGCTCTGAGCTTCAAGTGAGATTCAGTGTGATAAATGCCAGAGTTGGTGGTTTTACAAATGCCAGATTCAGAGCATATCCTTAACGTTGAGCACCATCTCCCTTCCCAAGGGTAGACATTAGAGAAACACGCCCTCCACAGACGCCATCCCTTCAACTGTCACATCCATACAGGCGATGTTCAGATTTGCAGCTCAGATCCTCAAACCCTCCGCTGAATTTCAGGGTATGCGTTCATCTATTTGCTGCCTACGCTCACCCGACTGTTCAGGATATTATTCTGAAAAATCCTTCTTGGGCAGATTATGGAGAGCCACTGGTCTGTGAAACCTGCCAACTGTCTTCTTAAAGGGTCTAGGCCTGGGTCTCGCCCATGTACTCTTGTCTTTGGTTCTCTCCCTATCTCGCCACCTGGTGACAGCCTGTGGTCCCTCAACTCCATCCACAGCCTGTGGGAGGCTTCCCCAGATTGTCCCCGATGGCTCTATTTACCCCCTTCTCTGAATTTCCACAGTATTTCCTAACTGTACCTTCCATCTTGTTTTTCAAGTGTGCTTCTCCCTCCCAACTAGACTGGAAGTTCACAGAAAGTAGGGCCATGGGACTCTAAAACCCTAGTGGCTACGGGGTCTTCTTTAGGGCCTTATCACTGGTAGTCACTGAATCAGAGGTTGACTCACGGGACTAACCCAGCTGCTCAATGCTCATGTGTTTGGTTTGGAATAAAAGGCACTCTAAGGATATTTTAAGCAGCTACAATTTGGAAGATGTCACGTGCGATCTAGATTTGGAGTTATTCTCAGGAAAAATGAAAATGAATGGGACCTTGGTAACCCTGGGCCCTCCTTCCTAGGGCAGACATCTTGCACAGCAACCAAACCACCGCTAGGGGCTGGACGCGAGCTCCCTCCACTCCTAGGTGCCTTGTCCACCGTTGCCACCACTCACATCACCTCTCCAGGCTGTGCAAGCTTGTGACCAGACTCCTGCACTGAATCAGTGCTAACTGATTCAACAATGGCAGATTAATCCAGCGGGTCACAAAAGATGTCATTTATGTTCAACCTAATTGTCTTTTTTACAAAATAAAACCCATTTTACATATAAGACATGAGCAAAAGATAAATAAAGCGATACTGGTCAGCTCAAACGATAAATAGTAGGCTGTCAGCTCTATTTAGTATAACAAATAAGAGGTATGTGAACACTTTTTGGGGTAAACGCTTGAGGACTCTTCTGACAATTCACATCTGTTTTAGGAGGACCCAGGAGTGTCTACTAAATTGGCAAATTCCATCCCTTCTTATTCTCTAAAATGTTTCAAGTGGTATATTTTATAAAATCTATTGTTATCAAAATCTCTATGTCGTGAAAGATTTTACATATATGAAAAAAACATAAATCCCCAGTACCCACCACCCTTTACAAAATAATGATCAACTTGGGGCACCTGGGTGGCTCAGGGGGTTAAAGCCTCTGCCTTTGGCCCCAGGGTCATGATCCCAGGGTCAAGGGCTTGAGCCCCGCATTGCGTCCAGGGAGCCTTCTTCCCTTCCACTCTCTGCCTGATTGTGATCTCTGTCTGTCAAATAAATAAAGTCTTAAAAAAAAAATAATGATCAACTCATGGCTTATTTTATTTCTTCTAAAATTAACAATTGTCTTGAAGCAAATTCTAGACATCATATTATTCAAAATAGCTTCAACACCTAAGGAATGAATACACACACACACACACACACACACACACACACAGAGATACAATATCATTATCCCCCTCAAAAATTAGTAACTCTTTACTATGTTAATATCTAGCCAGTGTTCAAAATTTTTTTAATAGTTTATTTGAATCAGGATCGAAGTAAGGTCCACACATTGCAACTGGTGATAGGTCTCTTGCCCTTTGATAAATCTAACCTCGGTTACTTTATCTTCAGCTTTTTCCTCTGAACTTTATTTATTTTTTTTTAATTTGAGAGACAGGGACAGAGAGAGAGCACGAGCACTGGCAGAAGGGAGAGTCAGAGGAAGAGGAAGAAGCAGACTCCCTGCTGAGCAGAGAGTGGGATGCAGGGCTCTATCCCAGGATCCCAGGATTGTGACCTCAGCCGAAAGCAGAAGCTTAACCGACTGAGCCACCCAGGTGCTGTCCTCTGAACTCCATCGTTGAAAAAACCAGGTTATTTATCTTGTAGAGTTTCCCCCAGTCTAGATTTTGCTAACTGCATTCATGTGATGCTGGTTAACAAGTTGCTCTGACTTCCATACTTCCATACTTCACAGTTAGACCCAGAGCAGGGATCTGCAAACTCCTGGCCAGACCTGTCCACACTTTTTGTTTTGGCCATGACTGCACTGAGCTCCTACAGCAAGTTGAAAAGAGTTTCCCACTTGCAACAGAAGCCATACAGCCACGAGAGCCAGAAACATCCACTACCTGGCCCTTTACAGAAGGTTTGCCTCCTCTGCTCTAGAGGCTGATCAGATTTAAGTATCTTTTTTTGCAAAAATGTTTCACAGAGGTGTTGTAGCGGGTGCTGGAAGCAGGAGAAAGTGGCCATATGTCTCTTTTTTGTGATGTTAGAAGCTGCTCATGATCACTGCCTAAGTGCACTTATTAGGATTGCCAAATGATGCTACTGTGGTTCTAACTTTATTAGTTGGAATACTTCTATAAAAAGATGTTTTCCATAACCAACCAATTCCCTTATCCTGAGGTTCAGCTTGTATAGCAAGGGCAGGATGAATGTGTGATTCATTTCTTAGACTCTTCTTAAAATGATGACTTGGTTACCCTGTATCTCAGAGTTGATCAGAGGGTTTTTTATTTTCTTTGCTTAGTATAATTATGAACCTATATTTTTCAACATATCATTAAGGGTCTTGATCCACTGAAATTTTTTTTTAAAATTTATTTATTTGTCAGAGAGAGAGGGAGAGAAAGAGCGAGCAAGCACAGGCAGACAGAGTGGCAGGCAGAGGCAGAGGGAGAAGCAGGCTCCCTGCTGAGCAAGGAGCCCGATGTGGGACTCGATCCCAGGACGCTGGGATCATGACCTGAGCCAAAGGCAGCCGCTCAACCAACTGAGCCACCCAGGCGTCCTGATCCACTGAAATTTTATTATTTTTTCTGATGCTCACAATGAGCCTCTTCAGATGGAGCTCACATATAACCTCATAGTCTCAAGAGCTTCCTTGTTTTCTCCTTTGACAAGATGTTCCAGGCTCATTCTGCACCCTTCCTGTCCTAGGTAGAATCAGCCACTTCCTGAAGGAGCTCTGGTTCCCCTCAGTGGTAGACAGAATTTAGAGACAATCTGAGTATCCTCACCAAATAAATTCCAAATTAACTGTGGGAATCCCAGGCAATGTGGAAAATCGAAAATCCACTGACAGCACTCTCTGGACCATAGCCAAATGTTAAAATTCAAATTATGAAAGAGAGACTGCTTACTGGCCACAGATGAGGAAAAGATGGGGAACAGAGCTGGATGTTCAAAGCTGGGCTGGGATAATAAAAATGGATCATCCTCATGTGAAGACAGTTTGTCTCCTGGATCAAAGCCATCCTGATGGCTTGTGGGAACCAAACAATGAGAGTACTTTGTCATCCAGCATGACAAGCAGAGTCCCCCAGTTTATCTAGGTGGGAAGGAGTGACAACCAGCACCTCTCTTCAATGAAAGCTGACCCCTACTCTTGGACTGGGAAAGTGCAGATATCCCTCTGGTCTCTGTGTTTGTAGGCTCCTGATTCTTAGAACCAAGGCCCCATATTGTTCTGCCTTTGGACCATTTCTTCTTCTTTTTCTTTTTCTTTTTTTTTTTTAAGATTTTATTTGTGTTTTGACAGAGAGAGAGAGAGATCACAAGCAGGCAGAAAGGCAGGCAGAGACAGAAAGAGGGGGAAGCAGGCTCCCCGCTGAGCAGAGAACCCAATGTGGGGCTCCATCCCAGGACCCTGGGATCATGACCTGAGCTGAAGGCAGAGGCTTTAACCCACAGAGCCACCCAGGTGCCCCTGGACCATTTCTTCTATGGGGCTACAGGAGGCAGAGGGAAACTGCACATCGGGTTATATGGAATCGTGACATCTCCCACCAGTTCTTCCCAGAGAAACAAATGTGAAGGAAAAGTGCCAGGTTGCCAAAGACAGCTGTCCAAGTGGCCTTAAGTCTGTGCCGCCCAGCCGTCAGGCCCAAATACTGCCTGCCCTTCAGTACTTTGCCAACAGGCACAGGTCTAAGTCTGAAGGGTGTTTGGCAAGAGGCCTTCTAGGGACTTGAGGAGGTGATCCATGGTGATTAAGGCTGGATGCGCAAAGTAATAGAGGCTGTTATGTGCAAATAATTGACATTAAGCCTCAAATATGGTCCTATGAATATAAGAGGACGACTCTGGTCTCTCACACTTCTGCTAACATTACTGAAATGGATCCCACATCAAAATCTGTCCTCATTTTCCTAATATCTACCACATTCTCTTACGACAGATGACCAAGCGTCACTGAAATGCATCTTGATGCCCTTGGAAGTGTGCAGAGTGTTAGCAGAATGAATCAGCATCTTTACAACTTAGGAAACAGGAAATGCCCACTGATTACCGCGACAGCAGCCTGGTGGTTCTAAAATGTTCTTTCAGGTTACTGAGAGATGTTCACAGACCTCTGAGGAATTTTTTCTTAAATTTTTATCACACTTCAAAGTGCTTGATTGATCTGTGACACTAATGAATTTAGCCAAAAGGAACCTAAAAATAGTCAGGAACAAAATTTCCAGCCAGTGAAATATATGGCAACAATGTTTAAATGGTTCCTTCGAAGAGACACATTTTGTTAAGTACTCTCTGACATCTAAAAGTGCCTTTCATCTACAGATCATTTATCTGAAATCTCTTTTGGGGTAAAGGGGAAGGTAAAGGAGGAAGAATGCAACTGGGGCTTTATTATTTGTCTATCTTTTAGAATACAAGATTGTGGGACATTTATTCTATTTTCCTCTAAGTGTCAAGAGAAATTCATCTAAGGTTCAAATTCCAATTTTACCATCCACTAACCAAGACATCCAGGGCAAGTCACAGTCTTTCCCAACCTCAGCTTTCTCCTCCGCACTACATTAGAAATCAAATTCCAGTACTGGCCATGGGAATTCTGTAAGCACGAACAGAAACACAAGACAGTAACTAACATAATGGCACCCATCTCAGAGTGGTACCCAATGAATGTTTGTTCCCTTCCCCTTGTCTTCCTCAATGCTCAAGACCTGAAATAAACTGATTTTTATTTCAATAGCAATTTAAGAAGTGCCAACGATCAAGCTAAGAAAATGCGTCAAACACAAAACTTCCACTCTGATATAGCCCTGTCTGTATCTTTATAACATATTTTAAGACAGAGTAAGATAATGCTAGCGCATTTCCTTGTCTCTTTAAGAGAATGGAGGCATTCCATTATGATGGGAAGAGAGGCGGGTATGTTCCAAAAAACGTTTACTTGTTCTGAGATATGTTTTTCTGGTCTGTAGTCTCAGGTCACTAAGTCCAATTTATTTATGTTATCAAGTTCTATACACTTTCTTATTAGCACATTAAGATGTAACAGTTCAAATGGGTGATTTCCTGATTGACAGCCAAGAGACGATCTAAGATGTTATGGTGATGTTGACCAGTGGTTCTCAATCTTTAAAACAAGGTAGCACCTTCTTTAGACATAAACAAGTATTACAGATATTTCCCAACTAATTATGTTTTTAAAAAGTACTTGTGAAACTACAGGATAAAAACTACTATGAATTCATAAACAGTTCAATAAAATACAGAATCTTTTTATCTATAACAGCATCTAGAAACATTTCCAAAAATCATACTTTGAGGTATTATTTATTCAATCTCTACTCAAAGCTGGACTACCAACATGACTTTTCTGACCCTTTAGAATAGCTCCAATGTTGTCTACAGGTCCTCAATTCATAGGTCAGAAATCAATGCTCTCCAGGTTGTTGCTAGTAAAAAAAAAAATGATCAGGGGGCGCCTGGGTGGCTCAGTGGGTTAAGCCTCTGCCTTCGGCTCAGGTCATGATCTCTGGGTCCAGGACCCCACATCGGGCGGTCTGCTCAGCAGGGAGCCTGCTTCCTCCCTCTCTCTCTCTGCCAGCCTCTCTGCCTACTTGTGATCTCTCTGTCAAATAAATAAATAAAATCTTAAAAAAAAAAAAGATCAGGTGTTGGGAGTGTAAATCGATAAAACAAAACAAAGCAAAACATCTTTTTGAAAGGCAATTTGGGACATGCATAACCTTAAAAATGTATATACCTATCAGAACAGTAATACCCTTTCTTTTAATCAATCTGAAGGTAATAATCAAATAGGTTTGGGCCTAAAAATGTTTACTGTAGGGATGCCTGGGTGGCTCAGTTGGTTAAGCAGCTGCCTTCGGCTCAGGTCATGATCCCAGCGTCCTGGGATCGAGTCCCACATCGGGCTCCTTGCTCAGCAGGGAGCCTGCTTCTCCCTCTGCCTCTGCCTGCCACTGTCTGCCTGTGCTCGCTCGCTCTCCCTCTCTTTCTCTCTGACAAATAAATAAATAAAATCTTAAAAAAAAAGTTTACTGTAGAGTTCATTCTTTCTTTCTTTTTTTTTTTTTTTTTTAAGATTTTATTTATTTATTTGAGAGAAATCACAAGCAGGCAGAGAGGCTGGCAGAGGGTGTAGTTGGGGGGGAAGCAGGCTCCCTCCTGAGCAGATGCAGGGCTCAATGCAGGACCCTGAGATTATGACCTGAGCCAAAGGCAGAGGCTTAACCCACTGAGCAGCCACCCAGGCCCCCTGTGGAGTTATTTCTAAGAGTAGAATCACTGCAATAGTCTTTGCAAGAAATAACTGGAGTAACAATGATCATTGCAACCTCAGTTTTCAATGAAGGGGACCCTAGGGGTGACCTTTTCCCAGCGTTGTGTGCTTTGTTGCCAATATTTGCACCTGTTGCAGCAGCAGATTGCTTCTGGGAGTTGGAGTCCATTTTCTTGGTGGGCCTTAAGTGGCTGGGAGTTCAATACAGCATTCCTTTGGTACCTCCCCGGCCCCCCACCCCCCACTCTCCAGGTGGCAGAAACCACCTGAAGGAGGATTGTGGGACTGTGCACATGGGACTGTGCTGCAATCACTCCCTAGCTGGCTGTTTCTTCTGCAATTCCCACTTCCACCACGCTCTTACTGTTTCACCCCCGAGCACTTCCTCAATGAATCATTCACACTCTCTCCTTGGCTCAGGGACTGTGTCTGGGAGAGCATAAGGGTCACTTCATGACATTCACCCAACAGGATATCAACCAGCTGCTGAGAAACTATACTGGAAAAAACTTTGAAGATATGGTAATAAATTCTGGATATATCCTAATGGAAAAAGGAAAACTACGGTATAATCAACTATGTAAAAATAATACATACCACAGGGGGAAAAAAAAGACTAGAAAGATGGATATCCAGATATTATCTACGTAATTATTCTGGTGGTGGGAAGAGGAGTTTATCACTCCTTTTTATTTTATTTTATTTTTTTTAAAGATTTTATTTATTTATTTGACAGAGATCACAAGTAGACAGAGAGACAGGCAGAGAAAGATAGACAGAGGAGGAAGCAGGCTCCCCACCGAGCAGAGAGACTGATGTGGGGCTTGATCCCAGGACCCTGAGATCATGATCTGAGCTGAAGGGAGAGGCTTTAACCCACTGAGCCACCCAGGTGCCCCTTATTTTATTTTTTTAAATAAGATTTATTTATTTGGACAGAAATCACAAGTAGGGAGAGAGGCAGGCAGAGAGAGAGGGAAGCAGGCTCCCCGCTGAGCAGAGAGCCTGATGAGGGGCTCCATCCCAGGACCCTGAGATCATGACCTGTGCCGAAGGCAGAGGCTTAACCCACTGAGCCAGCCAGGCGCCCCGGAGTTTATCATTCTTTATACTGTTCTGTATTTTTCAAAATTTCTACAGTGAACACATCACTTTAGAACAATCATCCCTTTTTCTGTTTATAAAACCACAGCAGTGGGAACTTAGATCAGCTGAAATGTACAGTAAGGGACAGCAGAAAAGACTATAGAGCATGAGAACAGTGGTTAAGTCACAGGATCATAGAAAACTGAATTAAAACGGTAGTTAATGGAAAGGGAGAAAGCTGAGAAATACAGTGGGATCCCTTTATATACACTTAGATGCATGTCATACCCCATTCCAGCCCACAGATCACTTCACAGAGATTTTTTTTTAAGTAAGTGACAGCTCTATTTTGATGAACATGATTTGACACATTTATGTAGCAAAATCTACCAATTAGGTACTTAAAGGCAGGGATTAACAGTTTATTAATTTTTTAAATTCCCTGCATTTACCATAATACCTGGCATAGAGAAGGAACTCAGTATTTATGAAACACATTGTAGTTCAATGGAAATTACCTGTTCCAACCACTATTTTTTTAAAAAAATATTATTTATTTATTTGTCAGAGAGAGAAGGAGAGAGAGTGAACAAGCGAGCACAGGCAGACAGAGAGGCAGGCAGAGGCAGAGGGAGAAGCAGGCTCCCTGCCAAGCAAGGAGCCTGATGTGGGACTCGATCCCAGGACGCTGGGATCATGACGTGAGCCGAAGGCAGCTGCTTAACCAACTGAGCCACCTAGGCGTCCCCCAACCACTATTTTAAGTAGCAGCAGCAGCAACTGTTAGTGCTAATTAAAGAAAAAAAAATCCGGTTTGCTTAAAACGTGTGTAGAGTACAGGGGGCCAGAGAGGCTCAGGCAGTTAAGCATCCAACTCATGGTTTCGGCTCAGGTTATAATCCCAGGGCGGTAAGATCGAGCCCCACACTGGGCTCCGCACTAGACATGGAGCCTTCTTAAGATTCTCTTTCTCCCTCTTACTCTGCAACCTGTCTCTGCACTTCCTCCCTTCCTCTCTTAAAAAAAAAACAAAACAACAAAACAACTTGCGGAGTACATTCTTTTTTTTTTTTTTTTAAAGATTTTATTTATTTACTTGACAGAGAGAGATCACAAGTAGGCAGAGAGGTAGGCAGAGAGAGAGGAGGAAGCAGGCTCTCTGCTCAGCAGGGAGCCTGATGTGGGGCTTGATCCCAGGACCCTGAGATCATGACCTGAGCTGAAGGCAGAGGTTTTAATCCACTGAGCCACCCAGGCGCCCCTGTGGAGTACATTCTTAAGTACTCAAGAATAATGGCCTTCATTCAGTGAATGTCTCCTATACACCAGACACCCTACCTAGAATTTTACATATTCAACATCTAGCTGAATCCTCAACTTCAGTAGACATTAGTATTTATACTTTACAGAGGACAAAAACAGAAGCCCAGAAACATTAAATAGCCTGCCCAGATCGTGGGTGGTGAAGACACATCTGAAAACGGACACGCTCAGCCAATGTGTCATGCCACGTCCTGTGATGGAGTTTAAAGGGTCAACCAAGGAAAGAAAAAAAGAAGAAAAACTGCCTTTTTCTACCTCTCTGTCCTGCGCTTAAATAATCAAATACTAGGAGTAAACAAGTGACCACAGCTTTACGAGGCACAAGAATTGAACAGAATGTTTGTTACTCTAATGTGGTGGTTCTCCACTGGGAGGGCGGTGACACTACCCCCCAGGGGACATTTGGCAATATCTGGAGACATTTTGGGTGGTCATAACTGGGAGGGGTGCTACTGGCATCCTGTGGTTGAGGTCAGGGATGTTGCTAAACATCCTACCATGTGCGAGACAACACCCCACACAAGGGATCATCTGTGTGTGTTAGTGCCAAGGTGGAGAACCTGGCTAGCGCACAAGAAAGCACACCTTCCCACTCTCCCCCCACGCTGTCACGCCGTGACACACTGACTTTCCTTCATTGGAATCAAGGCTTCTGTCTGAAGTTAAAGATGGTTTCCTGTCACAGCAACAATTGCACGGACACCAGCTGTCAAGGTGGCTCTCCCAAGGATTCTCCACCCAAGCCTTTTCCATGTGGGAGAGGAGGGAATCCAGTGGCTTCCCTTCTGCGAATCCCAGTGGGGAAGGTTTGTGTTACTAGTATCTAAAGCTCTGGGTAGTTGGTCCCTCCCATCGAATCACCTTCACCTACAGACTGTTGTAAAGAAGTTCTGCGGCGGGAGGTGTGGGGACGCCCATGTTACACCAAGCTTTGAGCCATAAGCATCAGGGAAGGCATTGACACCAGACACTGACTCCTCCACAGGAGAAAGGGTGAGTCCCCAAGCCTCCCAATGCTGTGCAGCCTCTGGGAGCCCCTGACAGCCTCCCCATGAAGCAGAAGCAGGGAGCCGGGGTGACATAACCAGGCTTTGTCCTCCCCAATGGCTGCCTGCTTCCCCCCCTCCCCAACCCCCACCGCAGGCTTTTTGCTAAGCCACGGCTAGCTCTATCATTCAGGCTCAGGGAACAGAACTACCAGGTACAGACAGAAAAACCTAAATCACTCACACATACCCTAAATTATTCTCAAGGCCACTGTAGTTACTCCCTGGGAACTTTCTGCACTAATTACATCTGGTTATGTGCTTTGCTAAGCAAAATGGAGCCCAAACCCCTCTTTTCCTCCCTTGCCTCATGAAAAGGGGGCAGGGCTCAGCTAGAGGAAAAGGGGACCCAGCAGGTAATCGCTGAATTGGGTCTCCGAGAGTGCCCTGCGCCACATTACCCACAAATGCCACCTGCAGGAGCTCCTGTCCTATCTGCGGGGACGCCCTCTTTTTCTCAGAAGGAGGTCTAGAGTGAGTGGCTGTGAGGGCCCCTGCATTGGCAGTGTTAAGAGAGGATGTGGGCTTTAATCAGGCAGGAACTGGAAGACGCATGCATCCTCATTTCAGCCCGTGGGCAGAAGGACAAGGAAGCCCATATTCCTCTGTGTAGAGAGGACTCTAGTTTTCTATGGCTCATATTCACAACTTAGTTCTTCTGCAGTCAGGGTGGGATTTCCAAGGCTGCCAGATAAAGAACTGTTTGACAGTAGCTACACTTCGTCCACTTACTTCTCACAAACATTAGTGGACATCAGTGTGACAGGCACGGTGCCAAGGTGAGAACATGAACAAGATGGACTCAGCACCTACTCTTCCAGAACTGAGGGCTTGGAGCCAAGGTTCTCAGCCTGGGCAGGTGTGTCCCTCAGGGAACATCTGTAGACATTTTTGGTTGTCACAACTGGGGAAAGATGATACTGGCCTCTAGAAGCCAGGGGCCAGAGATCCTGCGCGACATCCTACGAGGCTCAAGAGAGCCCTGCATGACAAGGAGTTGTCTGCTGAGAATGTCAAGAGGGTTGAGGGGGAGCTCTGAGGAAGGGCCTCATAGCAGGGACATCAGAGAGTGAGCTGGACATGATGGGACAAAGGGGGACACAAAGGAGGGCAAGAAGGAATATTCCAGACAGAAGATCTCAAGTGCAAAAAGTCTTGTGCTAGGAGGTATCATAAATTGTTCTGGAAACGGAGACTCTGGAAATACCATTCTTTGCACACTATCATCATCCTACAGTGTTTCTAAGATGAGGTCTACTCTGGGGCCATAAATGTGACAACCTGCTCATGACACATACCAGAGACCAAATTAGACAGGAGCTGGAAGAAACACACATGCTCCAATGTCCATCCTGTCCCACTGCCTTCTTTTTCAACAATTAGACCACTGCATTAGGAGAGGCAGGAATCAAAATCCTATTTGGACTTGATACTAAAAGCATGACTCAAAAAAGGAAAAACTGATAAACCAGACCTCATCAAAATTGAAAATATTTGCTCTAAGACTCTACGAGGTTGATGAAAAAAGACAAGCTACATATTGGGAGAAAGTATTTGGAAACTGCATATCTGACCAAGGACTAGTATCTATAATACATAAAGAACTCTATTAATGCAACATTAAAAGAAAAATCAAACACTCCAATCAGAAAATGGACAGAGAGATGGATAAATGTTTCACTGAAGAATATAGTGATGGCCAATAAGTTCATGAAAAGGTGTTCAACATCATTTGCCATTAGGAAAATGCAAATTAAAACTACAATGGGCCCTCACTACACACCTATCAAAACAGCCAAAATAAAAGTTAGTGATAATGCCAAATGCTGGAGAAGAGGCAGAGAAACTGAGTAACTCACACACTGCTGGTGGGTATGTAAAATGGTACAGCAAACTCTGGAAAACAGTTTGGCAGTTTCTTACAAAACTAAACATGCATTTAATCATACAATCCAGCAATCTTGCACATTTATGAAAACTCATGTTCACAGAAAATCCTGTACACGAATGTACATAGCAACTTTATTTGTAATAGCTACTAACTGGAAACAGCTCACATGTTCCTTACTGGGTGGATGCTTAAGGAAACTGTGGCCCATCCATACCAGGGGATACCACTCAGCTTGAAAGGAATGAACTACTGGTACACTCAGCAATTTGGATGGATCTCAACGGATTTATGGTGAGTGAAAAAAAGTCAATTCCCAAAAGGTTATATACCGTATGATTCCATTTATAAAATATTCTTAAAATGACAAAATTATAAAGATGGAGAACATATTAATGGTTACCAGGAGCTAGGAAGGCTGGGAGTGTGTGTGGGGGTGTGACGTGCAGGGTCCTTATGATGGAGCTCTTTGCTATCTTCCCCGTGGTGGTGGTACATGTGATAAGACTGCAGACAAGTAAGTGTGCACACACACAAATGAGTGCCTGCAGAAACCTGAGTAAGATGGATGGCTTATACCAATGTCAATTTCCTAGCCATGGTATTCACTATTGTGTATAGTTATGCAACATATTAGCACTAGGGGAACTAAGGAAAGGGTACAAGGGATTTCGCTGCATCATTTTTTATGACCGCATATGAATCTACAACTATCTCAAAATAAAAAATTTTAAAAAAGTAAAAAACAACCTTACCTAAAAATTTTTGTCAGCAAACAAATGCACCTGAAGACATCTTTTTTAAATTTACTTTAATTCTTTTCCCAATATGGCGAGCATGCTAAGAAAAACTCAATATTCTTAAAAAAAAAAAACAACAAAATATGTTTTTGCATGATTATGCCTTTTCATAGTTCTTTCATTAATCTTCTTGGCCTCTGCAGACTCCTGAGACAAACCACCCAAGTCAAATCCCAGCTCCGTTACCAATTAACTACATGACTTTTGACAAGTGCTTCACATTACCGTGCCTCAGTTTCTTCATCTGTGAAATAGGTATGTATAATAGCAGTCTTGCCTTATGAGCTGTTGTGGAGAATAAACAAAGGTAGCACATCTCAGGTTCTTTAGACAGTTCTTGAAGATACTAAGAGCTCAACCAAAGCCGGCTTTGCCATTACTGCCACTTACTACCATCATCGTGGTAGCTCAAGACTCCTTGGGTCTCTCAGCTTCTTAAGGTCCTCACGCCAACCTATCTTCATAGTTCTCTCAATAGTAAAATATCCCCAATTTCCAATTTTAAAAAATCAAAATGAAAATTTAAAAGCTGACGTTTCTATTTGCTTGTGGTCTTTTTTCAGTTGTGGCCATTTCCTTCATTTCTTTGCTGGAGGAGGAATTCAAAGGTCTAGTATGTGACTTTATCAGAGCTTGACAGCTGGTCACAAGTCCTCAGGGAAGGTAGCCTTGTGCTCCGGGGGCAGCAGCCAGGGTCCATGCAGCTTCCAAAAATGGCCCTGGTGATGGGGTCAGGAAATGACTGATGGTCGCTGGGTGACTTTGACTTGGACTCGGGCTCTGGGGACTTTGCTTGTGTTCTTTCCAAGACTGCCAGGCTCGAGAATAAGATAAAATGTTTTCCTTCTAGCTAAAACTGAAATAGGGTGGGATTAGATTAAAACAATTTAAAAAATTTTTAGTGTGGTGAAGCCAGATGAGACCTGCCTTAGTGGTTGAAAGTCTCAGTGGTCCAAGTCTGATGGTAAGCTGACCTTCATCTCTGTTCCACTTGCTTAGATAGAAAAATATCTAATATAGAAAATGCTTGATGATTTCCCAAAGAAGCCATTTAGAAAGAATTCTGAGCTACAATGGAAAGCCTATTATGATGGTAAGCAGAGGACAGAGGTACTACAGGAGAAAAACCTTACATTTAGTAAGCAGGGTCTACTCGTAATAAGTAGAAACACATGTAGAAGTCCCCTCACCCATTTTCATAGAAATTCTAAGACGGGAGGAAAGAGTACACATTCATCCCTGCTGTACTTCCAGCTTCTAGAACCCAGTTGGTGCAGTACCCCATCCATCCAAGAATCTAAGCTGAAAGAGTGCGAGTTACCCTTCATCCTTCTCTTCCCCATTGACCCATCAACAAACTCTACCACTCTATCTCTGACACAGTTCCTGAATGGTCTACTCTCTCCAGCTCCTTTGCCTCCAAAGTCAAGCCACCAGCATTCCTGGAATAGAACATGAGTGTCTTATACTCAACTCATTGTCTGTACTACCCCAGTGAACTTGCTGACCAGGAAGGCTGACCACGACCCTCCGCACCAAAACCAGCATTAAGCCCTCTAATGGCAGCCCTAACTCTTACAGTGAAATAAAATTCCCTCCCACAGCCTAGGAGTTGACCTGCCTTGTCCGGATTTGGCTTTCTTCTAGAGACACGCTTTCCTCTTGGCTGTTCACGTGATCTGCCAGGCTCCTTCCAGCCGCAGGCCTCCATGCTCATGCTCCCCCTGACCGGAACACTTGTCATCTCCCCTTCTCTTTGCGCCTGTGAGTGAGGGGAGCCCCTGTCTGTCCTGTTCACCACTCTTCCCCAGCACCCAACACAGCACATGGGGACACTGAGAAGCTCAATATGTCAAGGCATTGATGAAACAGCCAAGTTTTCAACCATGACCTTAACCCCCTTTATGTGCTAATGTCAATTACAGAAACCGCCATCTTATGAGCAGGTTGTATTCTCAAGTATTTGGGGAAGTCATTTTTTTATTTTTTAAAGGAATTCTAGAGCAAGGCTTCACAACTTGGGGCACTATTGACACTTTGAATGGGATAATTCCTTGTTGGGAGGGACTGTCCTGTGTATTGCAGGGTGTTCAGCAGCATCCCTGGCCTCTACCCACTATATGCTAGTACTAGCCCCCATCCAATTGCAACAACCAAATGTTTGGAGACACTGACCAATGTCCCTGAGGTGAAAGGGAGGTTCACCCTGACTGAGAACCACCAATCCAGAGAAAAACTAAAAATTGGTGGTTAGGACTTTAATGCTGACCACAAAATACCTAACCTATACTTCAAATCACATTGAGCAATAATTGCATTCTAATAATCACCTAACCACCATTTACAACATCATTTCAGTGAGAACATGCATTCCAAATCCCCAGTAACGTTTATAAACAACCACAGGGAGGTTGGCTGGTCCATCCTGAGTGTCAACTTAGCTTTCTGCATCAGCACTATAGGTGATGTCTTATACGAGATGGCTGGCAAAGCATGTGGGGAAGGAATGGGAGGTAAGGGAAGAGTTGGAGGAGGGTTGGGGTTCCCCCTATCTGACCTGATCTTCTGTCTGTGTCTGGTATATGCAAACGGGAGACAGAAACAAGGTAATGCCTTCATGCTTGGGGTCTTTCGTGAGAGCACAACCCACAGAACCCTCCAA
This sequence comes from Mellivora capensis, assembly GCA_004024625.1. Classification (NCBI taxonomy): domain Eukaryota; kingdom Metazoa; phylum Chordata; class Mammalia; order Carnivora; family Mustelidae; genus Mellivora; species Mellivora capensis. The sequence goes on from PISX010008422.1 coordinate 46,107, forward strand.
CAGTCAAATACCTTTGGTCTTTTTGTGGTGTGGCACAGCCCAGGAATGAAATGTGAAGGACTGAATCTCAATATTTCCTGTCCACCGCCCACCCCTCTGCCTAACGTAATGCTACTGAGCTTGGAGCACCACTTCAGGAATGCAAAATGACATCCTAGTTTTTACCTGTCACACTGCAACAATATTTTCAATTATTGGTTAAACTGCAAATGCCCCATGAGTCATTTAAATAAATCTCACATGTATGAAATAGTCAATTGTGTTCTCAGAGCAATTCCCAGCTGTAAAAATAGAGCCACACGGAACATATTTTTTCTGCAGCTAATTGAAAATACTGCACATATAATGCATGATTTAAAGCACCCAGGAGGAATTTCAATTTGCATTCCCTATTTTAAAATGTACAATCAAGAGCTGTCTTAAAGTGCCCTACACATTTAAGTCAATATTGCTTGCCTGAAGCCCCAACCACTTCTACATTTTCACACTACTAATTGATGACTGAGGATTTTAATGCTCCCAGTGACTTTTAAAACAATGGTTTTAATAGGGCTGCATTTCCCCGAGAAAACAAACACTCTTAGGCTTGACTGGTTCAAATCTCTGCAGTCCAGACAAAACTCCCCAAAGGGCAGGGAGATGCCTGCCAGGAGCAAGGGACTGTGTAGAACATCCTTCGCTCAGGAATCCAAACTGATCTCTTCAGTGCCCACAGCACTGCCCTGGAGTGAGAAAGGATGTTTCAATATTCTTGATGGTTGATCAAGTGGTGGCTAGCAGAGTATGTGGCCATAAAGAGAGGGGCTGTCAGAGTAACAGGTGCCAAAGAAGGAGTACTCAGACTCTTGGGTCTGGGGAAAGGGAGCTGCAAAATTCACGATCATTTTCCATTTCTGCACAATGCTCATGCGTCTTCTCAGTCAACAAAAGAGTTTCCTTGGTCCTGCACCCTAAGTAAGTCACAGTGGTAGAAATGACAAAATGAAGGGAAAGCACGGTCTGACCTTAAGAGCTACGGGCAAACCAGAGACAGAAGTACTTAAGGGAGCAAGAAGCCAAGTGGACCTGATATGTAGTATTGAGACTTCCAAGCAAATGAGAAAAGTGTCAGTTAGCCTTATTTTACATTCAATAGCACAGCATTTGACCATCAGTATCTCTCTATACGGAAAATTAGACGAGATGAAAACCAGAAAAGCAGCCATAACCTCCCCTCTCAAGACAAGAGTGACCAGCAATGGCGGCAACTGACAAGTAATAACCAAACTAGCAGAGAATCACAAGCACTGGAATTTAAAGCAACAATGGACACTCAATATATATTTACTCAATAAATGACAGCACCACTCACAAACTAGTGTTGTTCCTCAGGTATGCAGACCTTTAACCCCTAGCTTTTGTTCTACAAATTTAAATAGAATTTAGAAAAAATGAAAAGATGCAAAAATGACCTCTTTTAATAACTTGTCACCAAGGGCTAATGTCTAATATTATCTGTAATTAAGACACAGACGGCCCTGCCACTTGAGAATGAAGGCATCTACCGTGGGGAACTGTGCTGAAAATACTTAGCCTCCAGCGCTCACGGACTAGAAACTTCCCCACAGGCCATTTGGAACTGACCCAGATTGAGTTCAAGGACTTGGACCATCGATTGTCCCATGTGTAAAGAACTTTCCCACGGCAAGTGGGCTTTCTATGAAGACTTTGTTAGAGTGGGGAGTAGGCTAATTAGCTAAAGGACCATCTTCTCTGTCTTCCATCTCTTAGGAGTCTGGTAACTGTGAGCCTCTCTGCTCTGCAACATTCCTGTGGCTCCTGACAGAATCTGAGTTTTTCCTACACACTGTGCACCCCCAAGCGAGGCCATCTCAGAGGAGCCCACTTGGGAAAGTCTACCTCTCTGACATCATGGAAATAAAATACGACAACATTCACTGACCCATCCTGTGTTTTCCTTATTCCTTTGGCACCACTGGGTACTTATTTATGATCTTTTTTCCCCAGGCGAACAAGAGGAAGGTAGGAAAGGGCTGAACTTGTGTTGAGGAGCCTGAGAAGGAAGAAGGGGCAGGAACAGAGCAGTATGGCTTCATCGGCCTCCTGATCCACCTCCATCCCCTGGGAGGTTCAAGGACACAGTTCAGGAAAGAAAGGCTCAGGGAAAATGGACAGGCAGCATCTCTCCTACCCTCCCTCTAAATAGATTAATGATGTTGTATTAATGGGTTCGGTTGTGGACACAGAGCCGTTAGGCTCCATTTTTCATTAGATGACTATGGGGCAGCTTTGAGGTAAAGATTTGGGAGCCCCTAGAAGTGATCCTGTGACACCTGGGCATACTTTTCTCTCTCTTCCCTCAGTTTTGTGTCTAGTTCTGGTAACTAAGCCCCCTCTTTACCCAGGCGTGGCTTGAGAGACCCAAAGAGGCTAACCCCATCTAAATCTCTCAGAACGAGTTTTTGGTATTTATTACATGTGAAATAGTCATGCAGGGGAGGTTGGGAATGGCATAAGGTCCCCTCCTTTTAACTTCTGGGGGGAAATCATCTGAGGCAGACATCTTCTGAAATAAATACACATGTAACTATAGGCACGGGGTCTGGAGAAACTTCTGAAGTAGGAGGAGGGAATGAGGGATGGGATAAGATAAGAGAAAACAGTTAATAACTTTAAGAAAATCTCTTCTGCCATGATCTCAGATTCTCTGCTCACTTCTTTCAGTACAAAGAGTTTATAAACAAACAAAATCCCAAAGTAATATTTTTTGACCCTTCTGTGTTTACATGTTTATTTCCGGCAAGCAACCATGGAACGAGCAAAGTTCTGCAAAGCTCAGAAACCATCTGACGTGATGGGAAGCACAATTCCAAACTTGGCTTTAGCTACTCAAGTCCTGAGGTTCTTCCTTTAGCCTGACTTTATTTCTCTTGCTGAGCTCCCTGCTAATGCCTTCTGAAAGGATTTGGCAGGGGGTATGTTCAGCCAGTTCACAGCAGAAACCTCCGTCAGCATGAACACAACTGGGGGATGGGCCTAGAGTCTAGTCCGGGCCTGCCTGCTTCAGACAAATTGCACTGGCTGAACTGCATAGACTGTGACTCAGTTTCTTCATCTGTAAAATCAATGACAACCCTCCTCTCCCATCCTATCCCTCAGAAGGCTGCTATGAGGATCACAGAAGACATCATCCTGGGCAATGACGTGACAACTCTTAGGCATTGCACAGCTTTTCCTCACAAGAGCAGCTTTTTACGTCCCCACATCCAGGACTAAGGCAGAAGAACAAGGAATTCTGGAATTAAAAATCGGTGACATAATGAAAGTTCTCCTTATTTCAGCCTAAACTCTGCTGTAAGATATTGATTGCATGGAGGGATCTCTAGGGATGGAGAGGCTGAGCTTCTTTTGTTATGAAGTCACATTTTATGGGGAGAACCGTCTCCCCAATATCTCATAAGCAGCTACAGAAACGATGTTCACTAACAATGGAGCTGGGGAGTAGCTGCACAGGAGGGTGGAGGGAAGGGCATTTGTAGAGCTCCTACTGCGTTCACAGCCCTGTGAACATGTCATCTCACTGAATCTCACATAAGCCCCTCCGGATACAGCTGAGGTAACAGAGAGGCAGGGAGACTGACTAATCTGCCCACATCACACAGCAAAAAAACCACACGGATAAGCCCACAAGTCAGATGCTGCCAGAGGCTTCTCCCAAACAGGGCAGAGCTGCTCCTGTCACCTGCTTCTTCCTTGTCCAATCCCTGGTCCTTTCATTTCCTGTCAGAGCTCAGCATTGGCACTGACCCCATTCCCCAGCTTTCGTCTTTCCTTTTGCTCCCACGTAGTGTTCCCAGAGTATCTGATGACCCTCTCCCACACTGGAAAGTCTTTATTTCTCTAAGTTCTAATCCCCATATGTGCATGAGTAGATGGTTAGCTCCCATTTAAGACCGACCCTCCTCTTTTTCCCAGTGAGAAGAGCCCCAACAGCTCCCGCTCCCGCCCACCTGAGTTTTGGTCAACCTGACTAAATAAACTTCATGAACATGCAGAATCACATATATTATAATTTAGAAATGGCACTTTTCTTTCCGGTCTCCCCTTCCATGACGCAATTTTATTCAGAGTTTTCCCAGGCATCTTCTCCAAGCCTGTCATCACTCCGAGTTGTCTAACAACTTTCCCAAGCACATCCTCTTTTTGTCCAAGCTGCCTATGATACAGCACTTTTCAAATCTATGTGTCATGCTGTCACTGGAAAAAACCTCTCCTAAGCCCTAAGAAGCTTTTCGTAGGCCTTCAGGACAGTTGCCTTCCTAGAAGAAAATACATACATGACTGCCATGTTATGGCATGTTACTGTGTGACTTTTTAAAGTGCCTTATAGTCTTCATGAAACTTCATTTAAGTGAGAATAGCTATCTCTTCAGAAAACCCATTCCTTCTCCTTCCCAAACCCAGAGCCAGGGCTACACTTCCTAGCCTCTGTAGTACGTGGGAGTGTCCAGGAGACTGAAATGTATTTGATGAAATGGGAACGGGGGAGATGTATGCCACTCTCAGAGCTGGCCCACCAAGAGCCGCCATATGCAATCCTCCATGATCTTTCTGCTTCCACCAACTTGATGCTGACAAGCACCATGACTTTGGAAACCAACCTCCTGCTAAATCGAGTGGAGCCAGAAGGTGGAAAGACGCTGGCTCCCTGAATCACCAGGTTTGGAACAGACGTGCCCGTTTCAGGCATTATGCAAGTGGAAGTTTGTGCCACAGTACGCATCTGGGGTTATTTATTATAGCGATCAGCATTATCCTAATGAGCACAGCACTCAAAATTAGGCAATTGAGAAGTCATGACCTCAGGAATAATTACTAAATCGATTATAATTCTGTGCCTATTTTTTTTTAACCCTCTTGTATGGTACAACCTCTATGAGTCTTCAGAATAAATACTGATTAAGCGGATGGCAGGCTTATGTGCTCTTCTCCCTTTGTTCCCAAGACTCATTCATAAGTCTCATACATCCAGGGCTTTTGGTGAACTCTGACTAATGAACTTACCATGATCTTTGCAAATGGGAGACTTTGAAAGGCCTCTAAAATATAGCAACCCCCAATTTCCCTGATGAATGACTCTGGGGAAATTTTTCCTTTTGTATTCACGCACAGAGTTCTCAAATTAGAAAACACTTTTTTCACAGAGAAAAATTATACATTTTGATGCCTTTTAATGACGTACTAAGGCATCACTTTGGCACTTTTGCCTTGCATGCCTGCCCCGGAAGAGACCCAGTTCTCATGCAGTTTTACATTCTCAAGTGTCTTGTACTCATGATCATTCAATGAAAGCGAAGTTGTAATGCTTTACCCCTTTGCAAAGTTGCCCACTAAAATTCAATTCAATTCTATTTTTTTCTTTCTTTCTTTCTGAGAACTGATCTCTCCTCCATGAAGGAGTTATCTCCTTGTATTTACCTATGGAGAGCACTTGAGAGACTAAATGGCCTACTCTTATTATTCTTATTACAAATTAGTAAGTAGCAACTGACAAAATTTAGAGCAAAAAGGGTTTTGTGGAGAGCAAATACAAAAGGAAAAAAATAAGGACTGCGTTACCCATGAGGGCTATCTAGACATTTGCATTTATCAGCTACTTGACAACATTTCACATTGTGCATAGACTTAACTCTCCCATGCACGACCACTGGCAGTAACTGATATTTAAGAACCTTCTATCAGTAAAGGGCTTTAGCATTAGAACTGCTGAGCCTCCTACACTCCCAGAAAGCTGGGCATTCCTACCTTTACTTCATGCAGAAGGAAACAGAGACCCAGGGACTATCCATCACTTGCCCTCATTCCCGAATCTCATGGACCCTCTGGATTCCTCATCTACAGAAAAACCTTGGGTTGCCAGCCTTTCAAGGCTATCAAGAGAAAGCAGGGGGAACATGCCTGTAAAGAGCTTCCACAGCCCATGACTCATGGTGGCCCCACAACTAGACTAGTCATCGGGGTCACACACTGCTCTCCTGGAGCCCTTCCCCACAAAGAGGGAGGGGAGAGGGCTTCTGCGCAGCCTTTCCAGTGACTGAGTCCACACTAACTCCCTCCGGTCTGGCCTCCTAGACATCTCATGCAAACCACTCATTCTGGCTGTGTATTACTGACCTAGTGCAGTACTGGGGGTCAGTCAGCCTGATGGGTCTGCTCCAGGGGAAGAGGAATTGATCACCATGTACTTGATGATATAAAAAGCTAAACAATTTTGAGGTATTTTTACTGCTGCACTGAAATCCTCTACAGAAAATGTACCCCCTTGTTGCATCCACCCAGGACAGTGTACCATGGTTTCTGAACTGTTAAAGCATCACAAATATGCCCTTTCTAATGGAAACATAAGACCCTCAAAGGTCAATTGATGTTGTGGAGAAACTGGCTGAAAAACTAGTTCTTAAACCAAATGCAACCAAACACGATAGGGCTGCCACTTTGAAGTCTTATGTGGGCCAGATGCATCAGGAATAAGTTGTGGGAAATCTCTTTACTCTCTGGGAATAATCCTCTTCAGGAAGATGGGGGTGAACAACACAGAGAAGAGGAGACAAGAATCAGCCAAGTGATTCTAAGGGATGGATGGTGAGTGCCCCCAAGTCAGCAGGGTATTCTGAGGGCTAATCAAGGGGAGGTGACAGGTGATGGCAGTTCTGGCTGCTGTACCCAGACTCGGTGACTGTAGAGGCGACAAGGGATAGGAGCAGAGACCCGAGTTCTCAACCTACCTCAGCCCTGATCCTGCCAAGTGATTTAAGTCACTATTTGCTATCTCCCTGTATGTGAAGGAGAGACAGTGCTAGCTTTCTCTACAAAGAAGGGAATAACCTCATCAGCTCCATTCTCCAGCTCTGGAGATGAAGCCCAGAGAGGAAAATATTTTGTGGACATCAAATGACTAACTGTAGAGCTGGGGTTTAAACGCAGGTTCATCCGATTCCCAAGTTCACCTTGTCCAGCATGCTCTGATCTCTCATGTGTGGAGCTCTGCACGGTTGCTCAGACCACTGTCTAGTCTCAGTCACTCCCTGAAAACCAAGTTTCAGGATGAAAGATCTGAGGAGATACACAGACTTGGAGTGAATATCCCATGGGTCAGATTCTCAGCAGGGTGCTCCACATACGCTAATTTCTGTTTTCTGGCCTGCCAGCTAGGACTAATTTCAACCTTCCAAGGGTAGCTGAGATTCAATAAGCTCATTTATAAAATGTGCCTAACAGTACTTGACATACGGATGATCCATGCTCTTTCATTTCCTTCTTCCCTTTGGGCTCCTCGGAGTCAGGTACTGTGGAAAGAACCCAGGAGGGTAAGAAAGACCAAAAATCCTTGAGGGTTCCTAACAGGGCAGATAAGACACAAAGAACCACAACACAAGACAGAGAGGAAGACAAAAAAGCATGATTTTGCCACTGGACATGGAAAAACTACATACTTATCCCACCCAAAAGAAACTGTAGGTTAATGAGTAACATACATGCATGGAAACAACTATGTGTTCAGTACTTGCTGAATTAATTCACCATGAGTATGATCAGCATTTTGATATTCATGATTTACCACCGTGCGGCACAAGGACAGGTTGCCTATGCATACTTTGGCATCTCTGGCCAATTAATAAAATAAATTGCTATTTTAATTAAGTGTCATTAAGAAATGAACATAGGTTTGGCATAAGATGATAGGAGTCTATCAGTAAATTAATTTCAAAGAGAAAATCTACACCTTTAGGGAAAGGAAGCTCTCCTTATAATTAAGTCATCACACAGAATCAATCTCCCTGCCACCTCGTATTCCATTGTCCGAGCAACAGTTCAGGTGTGGGCAGACACTGTGTGCTGTAGAAAGTCCCAAATGGCTATTTGCCAGTAAAATTCTAAAATATCTTATTAATGGCAGCAGAAAATACATTTCCTATCTGGGAAAGTTTGCTGGGGATCGTCCAACATTCATAGAACTCTTCTGTATACGGAGGGAATCAAATCATCATTAAAGACCATGTGTTGAAAATTTATTCAGTATGTGTTCAAAAATTATTATTTCTGGGTCTTTGGATATCAGTGGATATCACTGGATATAGCCTGGAAAATAAGAACAAAAAGACGACTCTGGGTACCACATTTGCAAAGCCCCAAATATTAAACCAAATAGATTCTTTTTCTGCTGCAAAGATATTTATTAATTCTTCATAACTAACATACATATATAAAAGCACCCAAGCTGAAAGGGCTAGCCTGCAATGTGGCCCTAGAAAGACCTTTTGGTGACACAGCTGTTTACATTTCCTCACACAGGTTTAAGAGGGGGTTTACTACCCGCACTGGCCATTCTTGGCCCCACAGCCAGTACTAGAAGAGCTGGAAGCCTGGCGAAAGGACAGATGACCAGCTGATTGCTGGAAGTACTCCCTACAGAGACTGTTACGGGTCTGGAAACCAAACATACGAACACACACGGCAAGCCCCTCATTTACTGGATCAAAGACACGATGACAACCGGAGTCCTGGAGGAGAGAAATGCTTACCCGGACTACTGTGACACAGAGAACCCCACCGCCAGGAAGGCAGCTCCGTTCCGGTCCCTGTGCTCCGCACCTAAAGCATACATTCCGCTGCGTCCTTCCAAACTTAAGACACAGTTACCTTCATGTCCAACTCACAAATGAAGAAACCGAGGCTCAGAGAAGTTTATGGCCTCCTGACCCCAAGCTAGTAACTGACAGACTCTAGATTCAGACCAGTCTATTGGCCTCCAAACCTTCCATACACTCAAGTACTATACTATACTAAGGAGGAGGGGGACAGGGGAGGGGAGGGAAAGTACACCATTTAGATATAGGACAAATTTTTTGGGGGGTGGAATGTAACTATTAAAAAAACAAACAAACTATAGAGGGTACCTAGGTAGCTCAGTTGGTTAAGTGCCTGACTCTTGATGTCAGCTCAGGTCATGATCTCAGGGTCATGAGACTGAGCCTAATGAGCTGGGCATGGAGGCTGCTTAAGATTCTCTCTCACTCTCTTCCCCTCTGCCCCTCATCCCCCTCCCCGTGTGCCTGAGCTCTTTCTCTCACTTTCTCTTGCTCTCATAAAAAAAAAAAAAAAGTATAAAAACAGAAATTAGATCTCAATGTTCTAAGCTAAACCTCCACATGTTTGTGAAGTTCAATTAAGTATGTTTAAAAAAGATTTATTTATTTATTTGAGTGAGCATGTACCACAAGTGGGGGGAGGGGCAGAGGGAGAGGGAGATTGGATCCTCAAGCTGACTCCAGGCTGAGCAAGGAGCCCCACCGGGAGCTCGATCCCAGGACCAAGATCCTGACCTGAGCCAAAATCAAGAGTCTGCCACTCAACCAACGGAGCCACCCAAGTTCCCCTCTATTGGCATCTTCTAAAAGTCATGTCACCGCCGTTGTTAGGTTATGTCGACTTTTACCCAGCTCAGCCCAAGTTATTCCCTCCACTCTGGGTAAATGCACTCTACCTTTTCAGTCCAAAGGTCAGTACTAATTTTAGAGTTTGAGTCCTAGGAAAAAAAAAAAACCAAACAAGTGTCTAAGAAATAAACTGGGCAGGGGTGTGGGGCAGCAACAGGTCTAAAAATAATACTTCCAACAGAAGGCAAAAATATTAGCTTCTTTCGGTGAGTTCTGGTTGCGTTACTGAAGGTTATCTAGCAGCCAAGTGAAAAGATGGTCTTTTGAAAGGAGGCATGTTGTTTGACAAGAACTTATTTTGAAAAGCTGTAGATATTGATGAGATACAAATCTTTGAAAATTCATGGTATCAGCTCACAGTTCGCACATTTACACACCTGGGTTCAGGCTCTGGCACTGACACATACAGGCTGTAGGTAGGACCATGGTTACTTCAGCTGCTGCCAACTCCTCTTTCCCAACTGGGCGAGTGGAGGATACTATCTGTCCTACAGACACGAATGAGGCTCCAGGAGACAACAGAGAGCCTCTGGCCAACTGAGAGCAAATACTAATGGCAATTGGGGTAACTAGTCCGTCCAGCACACCCACCCCTCTCAGTACTCTTTCCCCTCCTGACCACAGGTTTGCACATGTGACTCAGACTCTGGCCAATCACAGTCTCCCATTCCTCTCACCACAGCCATTGGTCCAGGGAAAGGCACATGACCCAAACTGAGCCAATCAGAATGTCTCCCTAGGGTTTTTCTAACTGGAACTGACAGGAAGCCTTCTTCCCTCTTGGGTCATTAGGCTTGTCCCTGAGAGGATGAAGACCACCTGCAAAGAGACACACACACAGAGAAGAGCACCCCAAACCCCTGAGTCCCTGGTTTCAGTCACCTCCTGGGCCAGAGGCACCCCACCATCTTAGGGTCTGGGGCATAAGCCACTAGGTCCTCCCTTGCACCCCATCTTTTTGCGTCACTTACACTGATTTGGGTTTCTGCACTTGTAAGCAAAAGATAAGGCAGTCATTAATAGCTCATACAGTCCGGACAGTGACCAAACCCGCATGATCGTTTCTTCCTAAGCAGATTCCTTATTTCAAGAATGAAAAATAAATTGAGTAGAAGCAGCAAGCACTGCCTTTATTTATACAACATTTTCTCAAAAGAAAGGAAGAAAAACCCATTTTCATTTGCAGTCACCTTAGTCATTTTCAAGTGGGCTTCATGTTGGGTGTTAAATGCTCTCACATACCCACATCCACTTTCAAGATTTGGTCCATAGAAACTTAGGCAAAAACAAGTGGTTATTTTCTCTGTAGCTATATTAGTTGGCACTAAATAGAAAGGAAAGTGGGGTGGGGGGGGGAAGCACTGATGCTATTTTTGGTATCCTCTTAAGAGAAATTCCCCAGGTTACCAGAGTCCTCACTGCAGCAAGTGGGGGAGGGCATTACAACAACAAAACAAAGTACATTTACCAAGATTTGCAGTCGCTACAAGAAATCCTTTCTGCCTTTTCATATGATTTTTTCCCCTTTTATATTAAAATCTCCTCCACACTATCTTTCTCCCAAGAATTAACTAGTAAAAATAGAAAGGTACAGTGGGTTCTGATTCTGGAATTATCTCTTCTGAGGCAAAGGGCAACGTCTGAGGTCAACCTGAAGCAAGAGCATGAGGTGTTCCTGGGCTGACCTTGAACTAGGGTGTGCACCCCAACCTTTGAAGGAATTCAAGGATGAAACAGGGGACATATTTGTCCAAATGCAGGAATGGAATTGCAAACAGAGGATTGCTTAGGCTCAGTGTACATCCACATGCACAAAAAAGAGCCCCAGAAGCAACGCCAACTTCTCTGGACTGGGCTTACATCCAGACCTAGAAACCTAACAGCAGAATAAGGGGAGAATCATTGACTGTGTAAATAGACTTGCCCTGTTGGGTGAAAGGCAGCATTTCGCAAAAGAGAAATAAAATCCTACTACTCTTTCAGTGCTCTTAGACAAACTGTGAACTTAGAGATAAGAAATAAGCTAAAATGCTTGCCTCTCTGCCTACTTGTGATCTCTCTCTTTCTCTGTCAAATAAATAAATAAAATCTTAAAAAAAAAAAGAAATAAGCTAAAGATGTAGTTTATTGCATTTGAATCCATTCTACATCTAAGGGTAATTTTTTTTTTTTTAAACCCAACACTGACTTTCAGATCAGAGATGCCTTCTACTCATGAGGAAAAATGGTTTGGGAAAGAGAAGATAGGCACATTCATGGATAGAGACAGTGATTTACAAAGAAGATCAAGTATAGGGAACCCAATTTATTTAACATTTTTATAAATGCCTTTAAGTGGGAATACAAACTAAATCTCCATTTTGGCCCTTAACACTATCTCTGAATACTAAAGAGCCAGGCTGAATGATTTCATAGACTTAAAAGAAAGAGAGAGAGAGAGACGATAAGAATTTCATGTAGATAAACAAAATAATGGAGTTAAGAAAAAATTTCATCTAGATCTGATCCTTACGAGAAAGCCAGACCAAAAAGGAAAATAAGTCAAGAAGTTATAGGTTGTCTTATTTTTTAAAAATTTTATTTATTTTTTTGAGAGAGAGAGAGAGAAAAGGGGGGGGAACAAAGAGGGACAAGCAGACTCCTCACTGAGCATGGAGCTCAATAAGGGGCTCTACCTCACAACCCTGAGATCATGACCTGAGCTGAAATCAAGAGTTGGATGCTTAATAGCTGAGTCACCTAGGCGCCCCAGGTTGGTTGTTCTTTTTTTTTTTTTAAATGACATCTTTGATTTAATCACACCCATTGTATAGACAAAAGAATTAAGTTCTAGATGACTAACTACACAAATCATTGGCAGCACAGCCCAGACCTCTCCCAATGTTCCATCAAACTTGACTGAAGATATTAGCAAAAAAACTACCAAGAGGGGGAAAAAAAAAAAAGTCAGCTAGAGGGCATGCATCACCATCATTGAAAAGGTTAACGGAAGCCAGAGAGAATTCTCCTACCTTGTACAGGCCACAAAATAGGGAGTACAGCCCAGCCAGTGGATCTCAAGGAAGACAGAACCAAGCTAAAAGAGGCTCGGATACGGATAACTGAAGTGACTATAGGGACAGAAGTACTCCTGGGTTAGACTTTTGCTTTTTTCTAAGTACGTTCTATCTCAAAAAACATGACTGATCAAAAAGATTTTGATTTTGTAATTAAAAAAAATTTTTCTGCTGTGAAACTATATATATTTACTGCAGAAGGACCAAAACAGGAGTGGAGGTCCTGGTGTGGTGGGGGCAGGGGGAAGCTCCTCTCCAAGTCTAAAAGACAAGTACTCTTTCGTAAAGACTTTAGTAAACTTATGAAAAATATAAATATGGTTCAGTTCAGATAGCCATTAAGTGCCTTTGGATCATGCACCGCTACAAGAGCAAATGAAGCTAAAACATAGGCCCGTCTTCATTGCACTTAGAGTCTAGCAGGGAAAGCATGTAGCTACAACACAGTACCTGCCAAAAGAGAGGCCTCCCCGGGGTAGGGCGTACATGTGTGTGCACATGCCACACATGCCAGAGAGGTTTGGGGGTAACAATTTTCAGGAAAGACTTTATGGAACAGATGACACCAGACCCAAGTCTTGAAAAGGGGGAAGTTAGCCAGACAATGAATGCAGAGGATGGAGAAAGAGAATTCCAGGCCGAGGTCCGGTAGGAGCACAGGCAAAGAGGCATGGCAGCCCCACGGTGTGAGGAGCTTGCAGGAAGCTTGGTTTTGCAAGAAAATAAAGTTTGGTGAAGGGCACGAGGCAGGGAGGTGGGAAGGAGTGGAAGGAAAGTTAGACTTTGTCAGGTCATTGCAAAGGGCCAGCAGACCAAGGAATTGCTGGAAGGATGGTGGGGCACCATGGCAAGTGCCCCAGATGAATGTGGAGAAGTTGCGTGACACAAGGGTCCAAAGAGTGACCTCAGGAGCACAGTGTAGGACTCGGCATCAGGGTTAAGTGGAGCCTGCCATGCTCCAGGGGTCTCCCTACTGTGGAATCCACTGCATCCCATCTGCTCCCAGGGCGGTTGTGAGGAGGCAGGAAGGTGGTGAGGTCTGTGGGAAGGGTTTACAAATAGCAGAGATGGCATCTCGGCACAGGTGAGGTAACACCGGAATTATGTATTCCCCATTCTCCTTACAGGAGTTCAAGCTGTGCTGAGAAAAGGAGGGACAGTACCTCGTAGAGACAACAGCCTCCCTTTGCACTGGAGCTACCGGACCAGATACAACAGAGCCTCTCCTTCCAAGTCAGGGTTTGCCCCAAAGGCAAGAGGGAAGCTGAGTCTTTATCAGGAGGGACCCCAGCCGATTTGGATTTGGAGCAACCGAGGAAAGTTACCCAGCACTGCTGTGGGAGACGATGGAAAGGGGTGCAGACGCTAGGATGTGAGAAATCTGGCAGGAGGCTGCACAGTTAAGCACCAGGGTTTCACAGACTGCTGCTGACCTCCTGGCCTATGGCTGCGAACTCAGAAGCCTGCGGGAGCCAGGGGGCTACCGTAAATGAGGACCATGGGTCCGGGGAGAACCAGGAAGCAGGCAACGGCCAGGGGAGTTGGGTGCTGGAAACTCCATGCTAGCCAAGTGTTGCCACGTGGGAATGGAGGTCTTGTGTTCCAGGTCTTCTGATTTTTTTTTTAAGATTTTATTTATTTATTTGACAGAGAGAGAGATCACAAGTAGACAGAGAGGTGGGGGTGGGAGGTGGGAAGCAGGCTCCCTGCTGAGCAAAGAGCTTGATGCAGGGCTCGATCCTGAGACCCTGAGATCATGACCTGAGCCGAAGGCAGAGGCTTAACCCACTGAGCCATCCAGGCACCCCAGGACTTCTGATTTTTAAGAGAAGCTATAAATGCAAGTGGCATTTTAATATTTCTAATATTAACTCAATTTCTCTATACTTTGTGCAGGCCAACAACACATCTGTCAACTGGAAATGGCACACTGGCCACCATTTTGCTGGCTCTGGACTTGGAAGCAGGGTCAGGCCACCGTGAGTACAGCAGAGGGTTAGGAGATTTCACAGCACGGAGAAGCAATATGGGGGGAGTGACCGCATATGGGGAGGGCTGGAGAAGTCCAGCCTTTCCAGAAGTTTTGGTGACTAGCAGAGCCGCCACCAAAACCAAAAAACAAACAAACAAAATTTGGACTGATGATGGAATGGGTATGGGGTGGATGGTAAGAACTAAAATCAATCAGTCTTGGACTCTGGGTTTTTTTGTTTGTTTGTTTGGTTGGTTTTTTTTTTGCGTACAAGGTGTGGATGGGTAAGCCACTGGACTGTAGGTAAACGTGCTGGACATTCTTCCGGAGACAGCTGAAGCTTAGGGAAAGTGCTTCATTGAATGACTCTATACGGAACAGAACAGAGATCAGGACAGAGCCCTGGGTAACCCCGGGAGGTACTGGAGAGGCAACGGAGACGGGGGGAAACCAAGGGGACATGGCAACTAGGAAAGAAAGAAAAAGTACCAGAAAGGAAGGAAAGGTCCATATCCAATGCCACAGGGAAGTCTAGAGAGAATCTGCAAGATCGCTGTTTAGGACTTGTGGGGTCTTCTACTCTGGGGAGCCCCTGACCAGCTCACGGGGAGCTGAGAAGAGAGCAGAGAATGGGAGAAATGTTAACTTATTTGAGAAGCTGGGTAGACCCAACGGTTGCTGGAGAGGAGGTGGGGGTACAGGGACAAAATGATGGCATTTTAAAAATAAATACTGCTAAATTAGAAAAGCATTCATGGGGAGACACTAGGCAGTGCCAAAGGGAGGCCTTCTCTCTAATTTTCCCGAGTTTCCTGCCCCAACTTGATTTTTCTTCTATTATCCTACCCAATTCATTTTATCATAGCATAATTATGTTTGCTTTTCATCTGTTTCCTCCCACAAGAATGACAGTTCCAAGACAACAAGGATCTGCTGTATTTATCACACTTCAGGGCCAGGCAAGGCACCTGGACACAATAGATTAGTTTAAGAAGATCTCCTGGATGAGGGGGTAAATTTGGAAAAGTCTGTAGGAGGGAAATGGAGTAGGACATGGACAGACTTCAATTCAGTGGCCCCTACTTTCCAGGTAGAGTGGGCCATGAAGTCACCTGTTAAACGGGAAGGAGGGAGGGGAAGAGGTCTCTTGTACTGAGGAAGAGTTGCAATAGGAGCGCCAGTTTGCAACCTGGAAGGCAGGAACTTGTGACTGAGACATTGAGATGCTGATGTTTCTGATTTCAGAAGATGAGCATCTCTGAGCGAGGACAAGACTTAGATAAAGTTAGAGGACTCAGTTGCTGGAGTGGGTGGAGGTCACTGGATTTGAGATGGTCAAGGAAGTGGCAATAGAGAGCATCCCCTACATGGACTTTGGGACCAGAGGGGGAACAAAAGCCCAGGAGCCAAAGTCCCTCGAGGAGAATGACTGGCTGGCAGAGGATGGCTACATGGAGAGGTAGGTGGGACATGGTTCATTTCCAACTCTAATACCTTAGTCTCTCTCTGGTATTTATTCAACCATGTGGGGAACTTCAATACTAATGTCCTTTGGAGACTGAGTCATTTTTGTTCTTTTAAAATTACACTAATATGTAAAGTCATAGGGGGCAGAGATTTTCTGCATAGATTCATTTTTGTTTAGAATAAAGGATGTATGACATCTTTATGACCTTCAGTAATTGCCCTACCCTGTACAATATTTTCAAGCATCATTTTAATCTAGAATCAAAATTTGGGGGTTGAAAGGATCCTTAGATTAGTTAGGCTAACACCTTCATTTGCATAGCTGAAGATAATTTTTGCTGAAATACTGCAAACAGAAATACTGATTTAGATATGCAGACAGCATTGAAAGTATCTTCAATTTTTGACATGTGCTTTAGATATACAAATTAGCAATGCTTACATTTCTTCCAATTATCTCTGTTCAACTTTGTATATAAAACCTCCAAAGTACAAAATTATCACGTAAATTGTTCCCAAACAGTTCAAACAAGTAAACTGCTTCCTGGCTTAAAAGAGGCAGTCAGACCTTCAAACACCTTTTTATGTTGGTGCTAAATATAAGAACGATCCCTGCAAAGTGGTTAAAGCAAGACACAGCAGCATTTGAGATTTCTCAAGAGAGACACACATGAAGATTATTTTTCGTTCATTAAAACACTAAAACCTTCAACAGCATCTCCCATATCACCTGAAGGTGGGGTGCTGTCTTATGTAATAGAAGCCTTCCATCCCCGATCAGTTCGTAGGCAAATGAAATACCTGATTCCGCCCAGAATTTCTGAGGACTTTCACCTTACCTGTAGCCACTAATCAATGTCTCGATTCCCATTTCTACAGATGATCAAAATAGCAAAAATCTGCTCCATAGGGTTGAACTGATTACCAGAGGTCAATTTAAAGGCTCTCCCCCAAAACATGGGTCACCCCCACCCTGCCTGGGCAGCGGTAACCATAAGAGTCGGTTTGTCTTTCCCCATCGGGCAGCGCGCACGCAAAGTACAGGGTAGAGGAAGCCTGCCCAGTACGTGGGTACCTCAGGTTCAGGGTCACCGGCTCCAGCAAGGATGCACCGGTACAAGCAGCGCGGGCCCCGGGACTCCCAGCTGCAGGCACACCTGGACGCCACAGCCGTCGCGGCCCCTCCTCACCCGGCTCGGGTCCTCCTCGGGCTCCCCGCGGGCCGGGTACAGAGCCGGGCGCGCACGCAGTCTCGGTCGAGGCAGCCCGAGGGAGACTGAGAAAGTTCCTCCGCCCCGACGTCGCCGCCCCGGGGCCCCGCTTGCCCCGTACGCCCCGCACGCCCCGCACACCCTGCAGCCTCCCGGCCCGGAGCAAGGTCGCCGAGCGGGAAGCGCGCAGAGCCCCGGGACCGTCGCCGGCGCAGGGGGCACGCGGGCCGCGCCCCTCCAGCCCCCGGGCGCCCGCGATCGGCCGCGGGGCGCGCAACCGGTACTCACCACCCCTCGCACGATCCCCAGGTGGCGGCGGCGGAGAGCGCCCCGAGCCGGAACCGGAGCCGGAGCCGGAGCCGGAGCCGGGGGCCGGCGGGGCGGAGAGTCGGAGGACGGAGAGCGGCGGCGGCGGCGGCGGCGAGGCAGGTCGGGGGAGCAGAGAGGCGGCGGCGCCTGCACTCGATGCGCAGCCCGAGCTGCCCGGCAGTCCCACAGCGCGAGCTGGGCGGCCGCGGCTGCTGGGGCTTTATCGCCGCCCGCCCCGCCCCCGCCCCTTCCTGCCGCCCCCGCCCCCGGCCCGCCCCGCCCCGCCCCGCCTTCCCGCCGCCTCCTTTGTGTGCCAGCGGGCCGCAGCGTCCCCGCGCCCGCACGCCGGGACGCCCCCACTCCGGCCGCGGCCTGGCGGATGCCGCCCCCAAGGGCTCCACGTCGTGGGGTTGCGCCCGGAACGCGCCGGGAGACGCGCCGAGCCGGGGGTGCGGCGCCAGTCCCCGCCGAGCTGCACGTGGGTCGCCGGGGTCCGGGTGTGTGTGGGGACAGGGAGGGACCCAAGGGCTCGCGGCGCGTCCCGGGGACGCAGGTCGTCTGGAGATACGGGGGGGAGGGGGTTGCCCCGGGACAGTGCCCACCGGTCTGGTGATGGCGATAACGGTGTCGGGTCGCGGCCCGGAAGGGGCAGATCGCCCCTCGAGACGCTTCGCAGGGTGCCCCGGAGCCGACCTCTGGGCGGCTGCTCGGCTGGTCGCCGTAGGCAGATGGCAGACATGGGAATCTAGAAATCTGGATTCGTGGCTGCGGTGACAGCGTGAGGTACCCGGAGAGTCCTGGGAATCCGGCCCTTCCCAGTCGGTAACTACAAACGGATGGGACCTTGTGAGCAACAGAGGCTCAGATCCCAGAGGCGGGCGACATATCACCCTCTGGCACCCAGACCTCGTATATGCAGTCCTCCTTTGCGTCAACCTGGGTTTGTGGGGACACAACTTTAATGACATAATTTATGTTACCCTCAGTGCAGAACCCTCCCCGGCAGGCCCACGGCTCCAACTGTGAGAAGGAAATGTGGTAAATCTCCTAGACACAGCCGTGAAATAAGGTTGCATCTACTGATTAGAGCAACTTCATGATCTAGAATTGGTGTGTAGGCGGCCATGCTAGACGGGTGTGTGTATCTGTGTGTGTGTGTGTGTGTGTGTGTTGGGGTGAAGGAGTCACTTTTAAAAGTGTAAAATCTGGGCCAGCCTGAGGGTATTCGCAGCCTCTCTTACAGGGAAACAGGCTATGGGAGGGTTGGCTCCTCAAATAAAAAGGAAGCACAGGCCACAAAAAGAAAACCTGTTTCATTATTTTACAGTCATGCCCGATATTCATATTTAATTACAGGGCAGGATATAAATGCTTTTTCCTTGTTGTTCTCTCTGCCTAACATGCTCTCCCACGCTCCGTGATCGGCCTATGACCGCCTCCTTATATGTCAGGTCACAACTCAAATGTCACCTTCTCTAGGAAACCTTCCCTGGCCGCTTGAACTAAAATCACTTCCAACTTTTTCCAACTTACTGTTTTCTTCATAGCACTCATCACCATTTAATTTTTTTTTTCCTTCTACGTTTTTCTTGGCTAATTCTCTTCCACCCTTCCTCATTAGAAACTATACTCCCAGAAAGCAGGGAAGAGAAACTAATTCACCATGGTTTTCACCTCACTCCATCCCTAGTGCCTGGAGCTAACATGACACATACATAGTTGCTCAATAAATATTTGTTGACTGGTGGGTGAACAAGGGCCAAGTGACTATTGACATGATAAGTATTGCTCCAGGCAGCATGTTAGGGCTTACTCTAGACTGGGAGGCCCATCTGGACCTGGGAGGAATGAGGCAGAGGGGGAAGCTAAGAGCAGAAAAGCCCAGAGCTGTGTTTGAGAAGCTGGGAGTAGCCTCTTCCAGATGGAAGGGAGTCATTCAGGGAACTAGTGGATGGAGAAATAAATTAGAACCAAGAAGTGTGGGTAGAGCCCGTTTAGGAAAGCCTGCCTGATTCCCTGCACGCATTTCCTCCCAAATCACTTTTTTTAATTGAAAATTTTTATTGAGATATTGTAGGTTCTCGTGCAGTTGTAAGAAATAACACAGAGAGTTCCGGGGTATGCTTTGTCCAGTTTTCCCCAATAGTAACATTTTGCAAAACTATTATATGATATCCCAAACAGAAGATTATGTATTGATTTATATCTCAAACACGTTGGTTAATTTTTTGCAATTTAAAATTTAGAGTAAAGTTACTCTAAGTTTTTGAAAGAATACACAGATACTATTTTAAAGGGTTTCGGTCTCTTGTTTTAATGGAGCCAACATTTTTTAGGGGGAAAATGTTTTATTTTCCCAATTAGGGCGTAATTAGGGTCCGAATTCTTCAGCTATAAAAGACAGTCAGAAGTCTTTGGGACTTACCTCTTTTGTTTACATTTTAATGACTGCCATTCACTTCCCTGTCCTACCCAGTACTGTCGAAGGAACGTTTTGAGCAATACTGTACATGACTTGTCAATTCTGAAATCAGACAGGATGCAGTGTTAACTAATCTGCTAAACTAAGCCCAACCACGAATGTGCCTTTCTCTCTCCTTGGACATTGGATGGGACTGCCAATGAGTGTCTCCCAAAGGGAAGTGATTCAAGACAAAGACCCATTCTGCCACTAGGATATGTGGGGAATACCAACTATGCTTGTTACAGAATGTGCATGGCTGGTGCTGGCTCCTCCTGATGCCAGCAAGAGGATACAGAAGCAATCTCCTAAGCTTTCCGTGGCATTCAAGTGATAAGGCACTTTGACAACCATCATTAAGGGGCTGCCCCAAAGCAGCTGTGTTCCTACCTCAGTTGGTGCCCAGAAACAGCCATTTTTCTCATATTTGGCCCTCTTTGAAGTTTATTTCTCATCGATGTGTTCTTTAAGCGTGCATTTCCCTCCTGTCTCTACCTCTGTCTTATTTGAGAAATCCAAATAATTATCCTACCTTCCTCTTCCTTTGCGATTCATATTCTCAGCAGAATTTCATTTTGTCCTTCAGTTGTGTGGCTTGCCTTCATTCTCAGATAGAGCTTCAAATTGTTTATTCCTTAAAAAAATTTCAAAAGTGACCTGGAATTTAGCCAGCTCCAGCCAGTCTCTAAGTTTGGCTTTGTGTCCATAAGCCGCAGTTGAGAGAAACACACGAAGTGCCCAAACAGAATAAAACAAATGATCTATTTAGTCTCGTTTCCTCTCTTGGAAGAGATCCAGAGTTGCGTGCTTTGGAAGAAGATGAAAATCCCCCTGCCCCACCCCCTCTGCTCCCCCATACACCCAAACAGTATGACCTTGTGTTTAAGGAAAAACCGTCCCTACTTCCCAACGGGTGATGGTGTTTGTCTGGAAGAGTGACTGATATCCTGATAGTAAGGTAATAGTCACTCCTCTGCTATCTAACCCCTATTTAAAACACATTACACCACAAGACTACTTGTTACACAACGTTATGGATGCAAATGTTATGTAAGATTGTTTCAACTGGGGGAAAGGAGAATACTTGTAACAGTTCAGTTGGACAATTAGTTTCTGGGACTGTTGCATCTGTATACAAATAGCTCATAGCATCGTTGTTGTTAATTCTGAAGCACACAACGGATCTTCATTAGTCTAGTTTGGCTCCTTGCTGATTCTGCTCCATACCAGCACTTTCTGCACACGTTCTACAGCTGCTGGAACATTGTGGAAATCAATAAATGATAGCATTTGCTATTGTCCCATTCCCTAAGGATAGATGTTGGGGGAAGGGAAAGTGAAACTAAGTGTTCTGCAATTAAGTAGAGGAAAGGGTGTACTCTCTTAGGTCCCTACCTTTAC
This sequence comes from Mellivora capensis, assembly GCA_004024625.1. NCBI lineage: Eukaryota > Metazoa > Chordata > Mammalia > Carnivora > Mustelidae > Mellivora > Mellivora capensis. Next base: position 67,481 of record PISX010008422.1, read on the forward strand.
ACCAGGTTCGAGAGTTTTCTGAGCACTGTCTCCAAATGCTCAGGAAGACCCTGAACCAAGAAATTATACTCCGACTGAAGAGGGGATATAACCAGGCTTCTCAAGAAGAGCTTCTGAGCAGGAGAGAAAAAAAAATTAATTTTTAAAAATTGCAGGCTGCTGAACCAGCTCCGTGTCTGGTTACCGGGCAGGAGCTGACATGCACTGCATCTTGTTCCACAACAACACACTTCTCACAGATCCCGGCCACCTGCCTCCCACCACGGGGAAGGACCCTGAGTGCCCCCTCTCTCTTCTGCTTCCACTTCCACCTCTCCTCATGCACCATTTTAGATTTAATGAGGATAATGCTGCCCTCACCTCTGTGAAACCCTGAGGACAGACTGGTTCTTTCTTTCTTTTCCTTCCTTCGTTCCTACCTTCCTTCTTTTCTTTTCTTTTCTTTTCTTTTCTTTTCTTTTCTTTTCTTTTCTTTTCTTTTCTTTCCTTTCCTTTCCTTTCCTTTTCTTTTCCTCTTTCTTTCTTTCTTTCTTTCTTTCTTTCTTTCTTTCTTTCTTTCTTTCTTTCTTAGTAGACTCCATGCCCAGTGTGGAGCCCAGTATCCAGCTTGAACACAAAACCCTGAGATCAAGATGCACCTGGGTGGCTCAGTCAGTTAAGCATCTGACCCTTGATTTCAGCTCAGGTCATGATCTCAGCATCCTGGGTTCAAGCCCCATGTCAGGCTCTGCACTGAGCATGGAGCCTGCTTGAGATTCTCTCTCTCTCTCCTTCTGCCCCCCCCTAAAAAAAAAACCCAAAACCCCTAAGATCAAGACCTGAGCTGAAATCAAGAGTCAGATGCTTAAACAATAGAGCCACCCAGGTACCCCAAGACTGATTCTGATTAAAGAATAAAAGCCAATTATTTTTTTAAATTTTTTAAATTTTTTATTTTTTTATAAACATATATGATTTTTATCCCCAGGGGTACAGGTCTGTGAATCGCCAGGTTTACACACTTCACAGTACTCACCATAGCACATACCCTCCCCAATGTCCATTACCCCACCCCCCTCTCCCGACCCCCCTCTCCCGACCCCCTTCCCCCCAGCAACCCTCAGTTTGTTTTGTGAGATTAAGAGTCACTTATGGTTTGTCTCCCTCCCGATCCCATCTTGTTTCATTTATTCATAAAAGCCAATTATTAAGTGACACCAGACACGGAGACCCATGGTCACTTTTTAAGCAATAACTCCAAAAGGACCCCTGGGAGACACTCTTCAGCCTCTCTAGTCTATCCTCTGCAGATTTCTAAAGGATCTAGGAAGAAGCAACTCCACTGTGAGGTGGTCCTCGTGAGTTTGACTCACTGCATCTCTTAACACATACTGTCAATGCCTGTGTTATCTTAACATCTAACATCTTTTCAGCAGTTCTAAGATGAAGAAGGGGCCTAATAGATCCTCCATCCAGGATGTTTTAGAAATGTAGTCCAAGGATAGTCTGCAAGATCATCTTAGAGATTATTATTAAAAATGCACTTGGGGATCCATTCGAAGATCGAGTCATTCAGCATTCATCTGAATCTGAATGTTTTAAACAAGCCTGCCAGATGTCACTTATACACATGCATCTAACCACCAATGTAGTCCGAGCCCTTACTTCTGGAAGATGCAATTTTTAGATCCAGTGGTATCAACATCACCCAGGAGCTTGTTAGAGATGCAGAATTTCAGGCCTGCCCCTAACCTACTGAATCAGAATCTACATTTTAATAAGATCCCTACTTTAGTCATATGAATATTGAAATTTAAGAATACTTACCTAATATACAAGGCAGCTGGGGCCCAAGAACCCAAGTGACATGCCCAAGGCCACATAGGTAGACCAGGAGGCCATATGGATAACTGGGCAAGAGCCAGATAGACCATTGTTCAATTCCTGGCTCTCACATTTATTAACTTAAAGTCTTAGGTAACTCCCTGCATATATCTATAAGCCTTCAATTAGTTATTGTTAAACAAAGTAGTAATACTGCCTCATAGGCTTGATGAGAAGATATAATAAAAAGCATGTAAAATGCACTTAGAAACAACTTCTATGATCATTATCCTAACTGAGGTGTTCTGAGTCTGTGCAGGCTTATAGGCATCCCATATAGCATGCAAGAAATGAGAAATAGTGTTTTACATAAATTCGGTCTTTTTGAGATTGTTATGTCTAATTTAGATTCTAGGGCTTGAAAGAATGAGGGCAAGGGTTTCCTCACTTTTCCAGAGTAAAGTAAACAGAACGTGGTGCACCTGGGAGATTTCTCAGACTTCTGTTCTCCCAGTACCCTAATCCAGCTTCTCCATGATGACCTGCAGAACCAGCCAGTCCCTGGAGAAACATGCAGGTGGCTAAGGCTTTCACTCACGCTCTTCTTCAGCTTTCGGGTGCTTCTCCTTTGTCTCATTGTTGTAGACATCCTCTGACCCCCACCCCCAACATTCTCAGGTGGGCTCCTCCCAGATTTCCCAAGTGGAGCTCTTCCTCTCTCTGACTCTTGGGAGGGCCAATAAACTCCGGCCCTTTCCTCCACACATCAAAAGTCACCTGCCCTGTGCGTCATCCCAGAGGACTGGTCAATGATGGTGATAAATCAAGTTCAACCCTCGCTTTTATTTGCATTTTAATGAGATATTTTCTTGTCATCAACCCTACATAGTGAGCAATGTATCAACCCGTGGTGCACATATTTTTGAGTGGAATGACAATGGGATCCTTTTACATTCCACAAATCCTGCCAGTCCGGCAATAGCCAGCAGCACGTTGATTAATACAGTCTCTAGAGAGCTTCCTTCTCTCTATCCCTCCCTCCTTCCTTTTCCTTTTTCTCTCTTTCTTCATTTTACAAGCCACACTTAAAAAAAACTTTTTATTTTGGAATAATTTTAGGTTTACAGAAGAGCTGAAGAGATGATATAGACAGTCCATTGAACATTTGTCAAAATCTAGAAATGTACACTGCCACACTGTCATTAAACTCCAGGCTTTGTTGGATTTCACCAGTTGTTGTTTTTTTTTCCCCTGAGAAAATGATTTAGCTGTCATGTCTCTGCAGCATCCTCAGTCTGTGACAGATTCCCAGTTTTCCCTAGTTTTTCATGATCTTGACTGTTTGAGGAATACTGAGCAGGTGTTTTGTAGAATATCTCTTGATTTAGGCTTGTTTACAGTCTTCCTTATGATTAGACTGGAGTGTTGGGTTTTGGAAAAGACCACAAATGTGAGGTGCCCTTCCCATCACAACATATCAGGACTGCATTCTATCAATAGCATCACTAGTGTCATTAACCTTGGTTATGTGGGTAAGCTAGTGTTTGCCATGTTTCTCCATTTTCCCCCTTCTCATATTCTGTTCTTTGGCTACCTGTCACTCAGTTCAGTGCACCCTCAAGGAAATCGAGCTCCACCTCCTGGAGGTAGCAATATCTACTTGAATTAAACGAGAGATCCTCCATGGGCAAAGATTTGTCCCTTTTCTCCATGGATATATTTAATTCAGTTATGTATTTATATGCCAATGGACTTATTTTTGTTTATTTTAGAGTTGGGGTTGTAATAGGTTGTCTAACACCCTATTCATCCTGTTGTTCAGATTTGTCCGGAGTTCGCCATTGGGATGTCCTCTTCCATCCCCTCCATCCTTTTGTCTTTTGATCACTTTCTTGCTTTCGGAACTCTAGGATGCTCCAGGCTCATCTTACTTACCTAGAATCCTAGAATCAGTCATTTATTCAAAGAGCCCTGGTTCCTGATGTTGTGGAGCTGCATTGAGAAACCAAGATATGGCCACTCTCGGTGTTTATTTCTACTAAGACATGGAACAGTTTTGAAAGCTAAAGTTTTGCTATTATACACATAGGGATGAAATAATCCACATGGTTCCTCTTTAGCCCTATGTCTAGAGCTTACTCTGAATCACTCACGAGAAAAGGTTTTCATGTGTTCCAATGCACACAGCTTGGTAATATTTTATGTCCTCTTGCATCTTACTCATGGGAAAGTATTTCCTGTACCATACCACAGCAGTACAAACAGCTCAATATAACATTTCTCTCTGACACCTATTAACACATCAAGTTGGGCATTCATATAATAAATCCAATACTCAGGTCAAAATCTGGAATATACTTGTGGAGAGATTATGATACTCGCCAGCACATTGGTTGCCAACCATTATGTAGCAGGTATGCTTGTTTATAGTACGTAAGTTACCTAAACAATTCTCGTTCATTCATTTTTAACACTTACTAAGAAATGGCAACAAAAGAGAGAGACATTGATTGAGTAATCATACACACATATAATGACAACTGCAAATGCCATCCCCCTTTCTTGCTCACAGAGATTGGATTTTGTTCAGCCATTTATTCATCTATCTCTCTGATAGCTGTTTGAGAAGTAAACCCTGGTCAATCTTGGCCAATCATGATAATTCCATTTTCTTTGCCAATGTTTGGTTTATAGGCAGAAATAATTTACAGGGAAGTCAATTGGTGGGAGAGCTTTTGAGAAAGATTGCCTTGATAATTAAAAGAGATTCATATTGGAAGAGATCACATCTACTTGCTGCACAGAACTACACCAGCCATCTTATGACCATGAGAAGAACCTAGGCAACATGCTGAGGACAAAGAGATAAGAGATGGAGAGAACCTGGGTCCCTGATGGTGTCATTGAGCTACTCCTAACCAGCCCAAGGATGCCCCTACCCTGTAACATCTTGTTATATAAGATAATAAGTATTCCTTATTCTCTTGGCAATTTGAATTATTTCTTTTACTTATAGCTGAAAGCATCATAATAATCATGTCCTACTTTAGAATATTTTAAAGAAATTATTAACTTTTATTTAGATCCAAAGCCCTTTTCAGAACTCACCCATCCATCCATCCATTTATTTTTAACAAATATTTAAGAAATGGCAGCAGGAGAGAGGGAGAGAGAGAGTGCACGCTATTGAGCAAATAAGATAAATAATAAGAAGGGAAAGTATAAGGAACTATGTGAGAATAACTAATAGATACAATTTAGACTGGGAAGGGGAGGTATTAAGGTAAAACATCACTTAGCCGGTGATGTGTGAACTGAGATCTGAGAGCCATTGTAGGGGGTGGAATGTATTAAGGAAGGGGTATTGCCTGTGCCATGCCTCCAGTTGGGATGCAGCATGATGCCTTAGATGAACCTGCAGGAGATCTGTGGAACAAGGGGAAAGAGTAGCACATCTAAGACTAAAGATTTGGCAACATCCAGACGACAGAGGATTGATCTTAGAGACCATGTAAGGATTTTTCTTTCTCTCCTAAGAGAAAAAGAGATACTGATGGGCTCTGAAAATCATGACCTAACCCGTACTTTCTGGGCACCTTTGGGCTCAGGCTTGCCATAGTCTTGCATTCAAATGCATAATACTGCCAGTGAACATTTTAATCATTACTTGGGCATCTTAAAGGAGATCCTTGACAGAAAGTATGAGAGCTCTCCCAGTATCCATTTGCTCCTTTCCATTTTTCAGGCTTCTTTACAGTTTGGTTGGGACCATGAGACTGGGTTTGGCATTAATGATGTAAGTCTTTTCCAGGTCAGATTCTTAAAAACATGCCTGTGATCTTCCAGTCCTTGCTTTACCTGCTACTGTGAACTTAGAGGTCACAATAAGCAAGATGTGAAAGGGCTGTGGTGACCTGCAGAGATCAGATTTTGGGTAGGTGATGAATAAGACCTCCTGCCTTTTAAGGCATTGAGGTTTCAGTCTTTCTTATTACTGTGGTATAATTTAACTGTATTAGCTCCATGGAACTGCTATAACAAATTACTACAAACTGAGTGGCAACCAAAATTTATACTCTCACAATTATGGAGGCTAGAAGTCTGAAATCAGGGTGTCATCAGGGTTGTGCTTTCTCCAAAAGGTCTAGGAAATAATCTTTCCTTGCCTCTTCATAGTTTTTGGTCCTTCTGGCAATCCTTCCTGTTATTTGGCTTGTAGCTGCATCACCCAGTCTCTTCCTCCATCTTCATATGGGTTTTTTCTCCATGTGTATCTGTCTCTGTTTATGTCTTCAGATGGCCTTTTAAAGACACCACTGCTGGATTTAGGGCCCAACTCAATCTAGTATGACCTCATTTTAATGGAACCAATCAGATCTACAAAGACTCTATTTCCAAATAAAGTCACATTCTGAGGTTCCTAGTGGAAACTCATTTTGGAAAGACACTATTCAACTCACTACAATAAACTAATCCAGGATATAATTTATAATACAAAGTGGTATTTCTTAAAACCACCACTTATATCAACCCCAATTGCAGGGCAGCTCTGGAACCTGTCACCTCTTCCTTGCCCATCCCTTCTTCTACCATTACTCTTCCCCAGTTTTCAGCCTGCAGGACCATGGTTCTATCTATCTACCCTCACCTTTCCTCCCACCTAATGTGTATCTTCTCTCCATACATTCATCTTGATTTAAGATCACAACAGTCCTGGGAATTGGGCTGACAAAGGCAGAACAACCATAAAGGGTAGAGAAAAGTTGAAGAAATTAAGAAGCAAAAGCCAAAATTTTTAGTGCATGAGTTAATTTTCCTATCAAATCTGCATTTCAAGAGATCATTCTGGCTGCAGTTGAGTCTGATGATGGGGAGCAGACAAGAGCCTGCATAGGTCAGGAGGCCATTGGGAGGCTACTGTAACAGTCCTGAGAGCTTGGACCAGGGTGATGGTAGAAGAACACAGGTGCAGATAGAGTCCAGGGATAATACTAATAAGACATAAGAAGAGGGGTAAGGGAGATAATTTGACCAAAGCTGCGGACCCTATTTTCAATGAAATTCACATTAAAAAAAAAGTATTCTTTAAGATTGATTGATTGATTTAGAGAGTGAGAATGAGTGAGAGGGGCAGAGAGAGAGAGAGAGAGAGAGGGAGAAAGAATCCCAAGCAGACTCTGCACTCAACAGTGCAGAGTCTGACTCTGTACTCTGACTCTGGAGTCTGACTCTGGGCTCAATCTCAGGACCCTGAGATCACAACCTGAGCTGAATCTAAGAATCAGACACTTAACTGACTGCCCCAACCTGGTGTCCTCAAAAATTTTTATACAATCATAATGACTCCTGTTATAGACTCCTGAAACCTGTTCTCATTCCTGAACTTAAATCCTGGTTCTCAGAAAGTAGTTTCAGACCACTGGAAAAATTGCCTCTCCATCCCAGCTTCTGATACCTGTTGAACAGCAGCCAGGCTGAGGTTATTCTTCATGAGGGTTGTCTGGAGTGGTTCCATGTTGCCCCGAATGAATGAAGCCATCAGCTTCAACAGCCCAATGTTTGAATGAAGTAGGGCCATACCTACCTGGAGATAGGCCAAGAGGATAGCCACAGAAAGGGCTTTCATAAATATTCTTTTCCAAAAACAATGAGCAGAGAAGAGATGCAAAGTTCAAATGGGAAAATCCAGTGGCTATCCAGGGGAAACCTGGAGCACAGTTAAGAGGCATGTCCTTAGTAATAGAACGTCTTATATGGATGCCAAGAAATGGAAGTGTATGTGAGAAGGAGTAGAGCTGGTTGGCCCCATGATCCCCAGCTATATTTGTGTGGAGTCAGACAGCTCACAGCAGCCCACCCTGGTGACTGCAATTGCATGCAAGTCCTGTCAGTCTGCACTCACCACAGCCTGCCCCTCACTCCGTGGTGCCAGTCAATAAAATTGGACTTCTGCTTTGCAGCCTGTGTTGTGATGACATGCTTAACCTTTGTTTCCAAGCATGTGGGGTTCCCACCCACAAACTCACAGGGAATGGGGGTAAGATGATTCAACTGGGTTGGGGTCACAATGACTGATACAATGGGGGAGTGACCATTTGGGAGAGCCTGTATAAGAAAGGGAGCCAGCCATCTTAAAAAGGTTTAATGTGACTGGCATCAGGACCCTAGTGGTCCAGTCTGGGGCCTAAGGGTACAGTAGTAAGCTCTCTGAGGAGTAGTGGATAGTAGCATTTTCAATCCAGAGAGAATGTATTTGGAACGGAACAGTGTTACTGACCAATTGCTGGTAGGCTGAGGAACAGGGTTCCATTCACTGGAGAAAGAAGGGGACAGGAACAAGCTGGGCAGGTTCTTGGGGTTCTGGTCCAGCAGGGGATGGATCAGGAGCCTGGATGGACATAGTGACTGGGCACATGAAGTACTGAATCTTACATTCAGGGATTAGGGTAGGGAGTAAGTACATACATTCTAGTTCCAGTTCTGAAACTCTTGGGTGATCATCTATCTAGGTTCAGGGCCAAACACTGGGCATGGCCCTAGTGGTTTGGCAACTGATAATATGTCACCAGGCATGTCTCTCATTGGCTCAGGAGCTCTGCCTGAATGACGCATCAGGTAACAGGTCACTGGTCCTCATCCTGCGCATGCCTGAGGTAGTCAGGAACTGATACTTCTTGGCTTACAGGTTCCCACTGTGGCTCCAGGTAAAACCCAGGAGGCTTAACTGGATTTGCTATACCTGCCCTTCTACTTTCCCCCAGAACCCTCAGGCAGCTTCCCACCAGCCTGAGTTCTCTGTCTCCACCTCCAGCATTGAGTTGTGCCCCTGGGAAGACCAAAATTTCCAACTTGGACCATGGAAACAGGTTACATGATCTGAATTCGAGGGTCTGATTTCTTCATTTCTTCTACATTTCTTCACCCTCTAAGCCATAGTTTCTTCATTTGTAGGTAAGAAAAATAACCCTAAAGCAAGGGTGAATAAGAGAATTAAATGAGATCGTGTATGTAAATCATTTGATGCAAGGTCCAGCACATAGCAATATTACTTGATCATTAGTAATCTCGCAATTGTCTGATTGGGGGGCTCATCTTATAGCTGGGGCTGCTCACCAAGCTTGTCCTGGATCTTCCTTCTTATGGCTTCCTGCCCTTTCTCAGCATTCTGAGATGCTGAGATACTAGTATACCTTCAGGTTGAGATGCCATAATACATTCTACGTAAACTCTGTCCTTACCTTTGTGTGAGGGAATGTTCACGTGTATATATTTGAGAGGAAGGAAGGGGATCAAACCCAAGTTAGTTCCATGTGATTGTTCCCTTTTAAAAAATAATTTCCACTCTGAATGGAGAACAAATAGACTTCTGGCTCTTCTGGGAACACAGTGAAGGTGACACCTCTTCTTTCCAAAAAGCTTGTTAAAGGCTGAGTACACAGGACCGATGGCAGAAGATTGTCTGATCATTCAGCTTGATTCATAGTGGGATCGGGGATAGGTTTAAGAATGGTAAGTATATGAGAAGATATTTATAGGAAGGGTAATGACATCTTATTCTACACCATCACCAGTAATAGTACAAGATTAAGTTAAAGTCATTAAAAGAAGAAAGATTCAGTTGAGGTACAAAGAAAAGAAGACAGAGATAGTTCTAGTAAGAACCAGCTTAGAAAATACAGAAATTGGAATTGTTCTAGGTATCCTTGAAATCACAGTTCACATGGAAAATGCTGTGATGTTAACACAGGCAGGCATCCATTCTGGGTCTATTTAGTCTGCATGGTTTCATAGGAAGTTATAATTATTATGGCATTTGTTAGTGATAATAGATTTACTTCCCTCTTTGCTTTTCATTGTCTGTATTCATTTTCCCTTTTCCATATATGCTTTACTCCCGTTTTCACATTACCTTAGTGATTATAACAGGATCTTCTTAATACCAATTAAGCTGAAAACTAATACCCTTTCTCCTTTCAAATTGCCCTTAAAACACTTTGTCTTCAACCTTCACCCCAGGCCTTGCCCATGGAGTGTTTTTGACAATATTTGTAAGTCTGTACACAGAGCTGATAGAGTATGAGGGGAAGGAGTCTTTGCTCTCGGTTTTGTTCAGCTTCCCACAGTCTTCTGAGCTTGGATTTCTGTGCAGACTTCTAGTTTTTTATTTCCCACCACTTTTTTTTATGAGTCAAGTTATGGAAACCCTGTAACTGTGGGGAACCCTCTCCCTTCCCTTCTCACATTCTCTGCCCTACTGGGAGCAGTCCTCTTGGGCCTGCCAGTTGAGATGGCCCAGCCCTCCCTTGGGCAAGATTGAGTAAGTGACATAAGTTTGGCCAAGTAGACGCTCTCTGCTGAAGATGGTTCATCATGACAATAACAACTTGAAGAGGTGACACATTAAATAATTTCTAGCACCTTGTACCTGGTGCTCTGCTATTCCTTATCTTTCTGGAGTCTGCTATGTTTTGTTTTCCTTTTAGCTTCTCTGTTGATTATGAGAGCCATCCCCTATCCTTCCCAGAGCGTTCCTTTTTATTTAACTTAGTTACAGTTCATTTCTGTGTTGTAAGCAAAGAACCCCCAAAGACACGCCGATACACTGTTCTTTATGAGATTATCAAACACAGCAAAACAATTCCCATATGTCCTTTTAAATATTGTCTTTTCTTGCTTTAAGGCATTAATAAAATGTTGATTATTGGCATGGAGATAGTGGTAACATTTTGGGGGAGTCACCAGATGGTGACATTACATATTATTTCCTAATCCAATTTATCTCGAAATGTGTGATTGTTAAATCTTGGGGAAATGCTTTATCATCATGATTATATTATAGTTCTGCTGTCTAAAAACCTAGCTATAGAGTGTCTTGTGGGGACAGAATTTGGGTGTGATGAAAGCAGTTCTTTGGCAATATCTCAGAAACAGGCACCCTGACTTCAAAATAATTTATGTCCAAAATGTCTGGAGGCAAACAAATATCCTCAGTAGGGAAATAATTCCTAAGTGGATGCAGCCAGTATGTAGATTTTATTATAGGTCTGTCCCAGGAACCAATGACTTACTCATTGCTGTCACTTACACACAAACCTATCACAGATTATGAAAAATCCTTCCTTGATATGTAGGCTCTGCTCTCAGCAAAACCCTCAAGCAGTGGACTCTGACCAGAAGCCTTGTGGGTGGTGGCAAAGGACGTTTTCTTCGGATTATAAGGGAGATTGCAGATTAAATTGTTATGATCATATAGGGGCTAGAAAATATTTCTACATTTACAATAGGAAGTCCATGGACATTTAAAAAAATTGACCAATGTTATTTTGATACATCAGACCAAAAAGAAAAAAAAAGAAGAAGAAGAAGAAAATAACACTGAACCCAGTGCCATTGACTGTCAGAAACTCTCACTGGTAAGTATGAAAAGGGAACAAAACATATTTAAAAGAGAATATTTTCTATTTTGCTCAACTTCAGCTCTGGGGTTTCAAATAGCAAAAATTAATTAGCTCATGAGTTTCTGGGTTGGCTGGCTAGTTCTTCTGGTCTTATCTGGGGTTGCTCATGAATCTAGGATGAGTTGAGGGGTAGCTCCTGGCTGGCTTTGTGATCTTGACTATACTCACACGCTTGGTGGAGGTTTGGCTATGTGCTGGTCTAGGATGTTCTTAGCTCGAACAACAAGGCTCTTCTCTACTCATCCTCCAGTAGGTTGGCCTCTGTTTTTTCAGATTGTCATGCCAGTGTTCTGAGAGAAATGACAGGCAAACATTTTTTTGGAAGTCTAAGCTCGGAATTGATACACAGTCACTTCTATCTCAACAAGAAGAGCTGTGAAATCATACTGCAAAAGGTATGGGTATAGAGAGACATGAAATATTGTGGACAATTTTAATTTTCCACACTTAGGAATGCTGCAGCTCTGCTAGCCTGGTATTTTTTGCAACATCAATGAGAAGAATGGGCAGAGAGGGGTAGTAAACAGAGAGGAGGGGGTGGAGGAGAGTGAGAGTTCATGTGGGTTGAATGTCAGAAAGAGTTTTGGGGATTTGACAAATGAGAGGCTTTAAACAACTTCTGTATAGAATAGAAATGGGTATGAGAGGAAATAGGGTTTGGATATGTGTTTACATGGTTTAGGAATTTGATCCCTTCTGATATTCTATAAGAGATGCAAATAAAGAATGGAATTTCCATTAAGTTACTTTTTTTGGCGATTGAGCAATGCATTTTTCCATGCAACTGTACAGGAGCTATGTGGGGGTCCCAGGACTTACTTGGATTAAACATTTATATTTCTAAAGGAAGAGCTTAAGAAAAGAAAAAAGGCTCTTCCAAACTAGAGGAAAAGCAAAACATTGATTTCCTGCCTGCCAAAGAGGTCAATCAATCATATTTAGATATTTAATATTTTTTGAGCACCATCAGGTTTAGCATGTCAAATTTTTGAGCAAATATGGAGCTCTCTGAAGACTTTGTGATTTTAGTTTTTCCAAATATCCATGGAAATGTAAAGAAATGATGTATTGACTAATTCCTAAGGGTATGATGCTGCCCGTGTATTTGAACATTTGACAGCTCCACTGAGCGCATACTTTTTTGTTCGCCCATTTCTGTCCTAATGGTGTTGGTGCTTGACTTCTGTAAAAATACCTGTCAAATGAATGGGACATGCCCTGGAAGCCAAAACCTGAGGGCTTGAAAGTTAGCCTATCTTATATTCAAATCCTGACTTCAACTCTACTAACTATGTGAGCTTGGGCATGTGAACTTGGGCATGTTTCTTATATGAATAAACTTAAAAAAAATCTTAACCTGAGTTTAATAATCATTTTACACGAGTTTATTTTGAGAATGAGGGATAATGTATAATCAGTGTGGAGTACACAAATGTACATCTATGATTCCTCAAAAAGGGGTTATAGACCAGCCTTTACTGAGCCAGTGTCAAAATACTACAGCTTCCCCAAATTCAGTAAAATAACCTCTCTGATTTTAGTCCAGGGTCAGGAAGCCATTGAACCAACAAAGACCTCTCTTCTCAGTATTGCTTGTAGAAGAGAAACAAAGGGATAGCTACCAATTTAGGTGTTGGTGCTAGGTGTTAGTTACTGTGCTACTGGAACCATTTAAAAATAAGTCAACAGATACAGATTTTATTTCCCATACAGTTATTCCAGATCTCAAGGCACTTGTAATTCAGCTGGGAAGAAAAGACAACAGAAAACTTTGAAATGCAGCAAGTATTCATCAAATGCTAAATTTGGAGTTTAAGGGCTTTCAAGGGGAGATCGATAAAGGCTGAGTGGACACTGAAGGTGAGGCAATCTCAGGGTAGAGAGATGGCAAAGGGGGGCTCTCTTAATGAATGCCTGAGGGTCGATGTAGATGAGAAAAGAAGGAAGAAATTGGAGAGATGAGGGGGGAGGTTGATCATCTAGGAAGAAATTAGATGATGGAGGATTTTGAGAGCCAAGCAGTTGACCCTTGACATACATATCACTAACAATTTCTAAATAAGTGAGAGAGATCATGAAAATCAGTCCGTGCAGGAGACCAGCAGATTCCTGAGCAGCACCTGGAATCAAGTGTTTGTTGGCAGGGAGTCAGGGACATGGTAGTGGAACCTGGTCCAATGTGGTGGTGGTGGTGGTGGTGGTGGTGGTAGGGATGGGAAAAAGTCACAAAGACTCTCCACTATGGGAGTTTGGGAGAGCTATAGGTTCTTCTGAGCCCCACCTAGTCTAGACTGACCAGTGCTATTCTGGCTCAAACCTCTGCCTTGGGCAAAGATGTAGAAGGCAAAAACTGTCTTGTTGGATAGTGGATGAGAGATCTGAGATTCCCTGATTGTCAACTTTGCAGAAACCAGGGTATTGCCTGTTAGATGCTCTCAAGCAATGCCTAGTCCTTTAAGTACTTGAGAAATGGGAATGAGAACAGCATGTCTCACCTGGCGCTCATACAACAGCTACAATTTTCTTTCTACCCAAACTCTATAATAAGAGAGAAGGAAATTTCTCTCCCTATCCCTGGGCAAGGGACAAATAGAAAAGTAGAATGTGGGATGGAATAACATGGGTCATACCCTCAATTACTAATGTTTATTTTTGCCTTCCCCGGATTGTCAATTACAGATAAATTGGCTCGCACAACACTTCAGTGAAAATTCAAGGTCAAACAAGCCCTCTGATTTAAGTGTCTGTGGGACTTCTATGCGATAGTTTTCCGCCAACTAAAGGATGAAAACTTGAAT